>APFE031185810.1:90988-113731 GCA_000404065.3 Pinus taeda
AGAAATGTGGCTTCTTTTCATGTTTGAACTCCATGGTTTGACCAAGTGGCTTGTGATGTAATGGAGTGGAACTGGAGACCTGAGCAGATCTCAAGGCCCTTGGGGGTGTTAGTAAGAAATGACTTTTTTGGGGGAAACTGGGGAAGTTAAACATGCTTCCAGTGCTTGTCCTCCATTCTTTTTATTTGATGCCCACACCCTGAGTGGCATAAGTTTTTGCACTTAATTGGCCAATTGGTGCTGGCTCTCCATTTCTGTAACCTTGCACTACTTACCCATCCTACTAATCCTAAAATTTTTTCTTCATTAAAGTGGGTGCACTTGAACTAGCAGACCCTGTTCTTCCTCTTTTCTTTTGACTGCCCTCCTATCTAATATCTACCCTTATTTCTTCCAAGGCCCCAGATTAAGCAGTTGGGCACCTTTATTTCTCTACCTAGCTAGTCACCTACCAAGCTTGAGCTGTTTGGACAGACTTCTTTCTCTATTCTACAACAGAAAATTGAAACATGTCATGATCCAGATTAGACTGTTGGACCATCCATCAAAATTTAATAAACCTGAAGGTATGTACACTCCTTGCCTTTCCTTGGAAATATGGGATCGTTGTGTCAGCAAAGCAGAGCATATTTGGCATTTGGATTTGCCAATCATGAAATATGAAACCTATTGGTATAGGTATCCAACATACTCCAGAGGTGGTAGACTTACCAAGGTGTTGGGGAGGAATGGATGTTCGTGTTGTTCGAAGGAGTTTTTTTCAACTTGTTGCTCATGGATGTACTCTTATCTCGCACTATCATCCTAGACATTCTTTGTCTTTTCTGCTTTGGGGTGGTTGATGGATAGGCTTTCTTCATCAGCAGTCTCACCTTCTCTTGCATTTTCCCATGTGTAGGTGGAGCCCCTTTACTCCTAATATTGTAATGATCATTTTTTTTGGGTTTCTTCTCAGTATTTGTCTTTAACATTAACTTTGAGCACTGATATGCGTTCACGACATGCCCAAAACTTGATGTTTCATCAAGTGTAACCTCTTCGTCATCGTCAGTGTCTTTCGGATGCTCCTAGATATCGCTTTCCAACTTGAGTGTATGATTGCAGACAGAGCTAATGAATCACTTCCAATCCAAATAAGAGTTCTTGGGTTGATGTTCTTCATGGAAGGAACAAAACATAGGATCTCTGCACTGTTCAAGTTGGAACACAGTATTCTATATAGTTTTTGAAGTGAACTAGTTGCTAATTGATGAGCTACTCGATGAGCTACTTATCTGTCTCTGTTTGGGTGGACGACTTCTTGCAAATGTGTCCATTTTCCATTGTTTGAGCTCAGGCACTTTCGTAGTCAAGTTCTTGACAAGGCGAGTGAGGGTCTCAATATCGGTTGCTTCCTTGTCTCTACCCTTCCTCGCCATTGCTTGGGGGTTCTTACTCACATCCTTGGGGTCTTTCATTGATTCTTCATCCTTGATGACTCCAATTGCGCATACGTCTTTCTCAACAGTAATAGCCTCTTTGCAACTTTCAAGGAGTGTTGGTTTCATAGATTGCTTGACAAACTACTCAATGCTAGTTAGTAGTGCGAACATGTAGTCATCAATAGTGATGGAGTCATGAGGATTAGTTTTCACTGCAAACTTGTTCAAAATATGTGTAAACCTCTTATTGAAGTATTTTACCTTTTTTTTCCCTCCATCTTGATGCTTCCCAACTCTTTGAGTAGCATGACTGGGGTCTTGTCATCAGCAAATTTCTCAAGAAACATGCATTTGAGTGCACCCTAGTTCTATATAGAGTTTGGTGGAAGGCTATGATACCATGCAGCTACGAAACCATCCAAGGTACATGGGAAAAATCTACATGCTACGTCATCAAAACGTACCTCAAGGGCCTGTAGTTGTAGGTATAAGTTGTCTAAGTGGTCTTCCACCTTCATTGTACTATCAGGTTTGAACTTGATGTTCATCCTCTCCTCTCACTTCGGTATCTTATGTAGAACAGTCAAGAGAGCCAATGGTCCCTGAGTCATCCATTCAAGATTTAGGTCATCCATCTCTTCTTATTCTTCGCCCTCTTCCTCTCTTTTAGAGTCTGATGGTTCTAGATTTGATTCTGTTAGTTCATCTTCACCTCCACTCCCTCTGCTGCCTTCCCCCCTACCTCTTGTCCTAGATTCTGATCCCAAGATCACAAGAGTGTCTTGTTTTCCTTGCTAGAAGACCAGAGGTTCCTCTTAGTCTTCAATAGCTTCTTCTAGACCTTCAAGTGTGGCAAGGACTTCTTCTTCCATCGGTGAGACAACAACTCCTATGGTAGTGCCTCTTGACTTCCTCGATGTGTATGGAAGATGTTCAATGCCTAAATTTAGTCCGACTACTTTCGTGAACTGTTGAGTGATGGGACAAAAAAAGCGAAGTTGATGATACAAAATCTTGTGTTCAATCCTGGGAGGTGAGGAGTAACCAACTGCAGAGTCGCGTGTAGGTGAGAAGGAGTGTGAGTTACTGCCTTGGCTAGATGGTTGATCAATGAGTGTGAGGGGATGTTCAACCATATACAAATTTCTACCCTCCTTGTAGCACCAGAAATGTTGATAGTGCTGGGCCTACCAACATTCAAGGGATCACACTGGTATGAAGTCCCAACTAGACCTCACACCATTAGGTGTGGGACTCCCATCCGGTATGATAGCTTGGTTGCCATTGTCTTAAGGATTTGCCTCAACTCTTTCTTGTCAGCATAGGAGAGTGGTCTACTTTTCCTTCAAGAAGTGAGGTTCGCATGCTTGGTGAATGCTAGTGTACTTGTGTCAATGGTTCTTTCAATGTAAGGGGAGAGGGTGAGAGTGAGTCCCAAGTTGGTTGGGATGAAGTCCCAACTCAACTAGGAACACACAACATAATAGGATGTGCACAAATTCTAGAGGAGCAGTCCACATGGATGTGGCAGTCACAACCCACAAGGAAAGATAACATGTACAACATTCAATGGATAAGTCCGAATGAGTGCAATTCTTGTTATAACAAGATTTATGTGAAAGGTCTATCTGATGTCTAGGGAGATAGCCGCAATGGGAGAGACAACATTAACAACATATACAACACATTTTGATTAACAAATTATGTATTGCAACAAGATAAATAGTTCAAGTGTTCAACACAGGTTAAGTAACAGGCATTACAAGTGCTCAAGATTAGTCTTACAATAGTTAAAATACATGTGTGAAAATGTGTTGGCCTGTTAGCAGACACATCGTTACACCATACATCACTAACCCCATAATTAGGGAATTGGAGCCACTACTTACTCCTCAAAGAAAAGATTATAGGCACTCTTCGCTATGTGGGAGGAGTTGTCATGAAAATTCCTTTACATGTACAAATGAGGGGGTATTTATAGCCAAGGGTGAAACTGACCCTTGTGGTTGTTTGACTACCCTCATGATTATTTGACTTCCATGACATTCAACTTTACATGACTCTTAGTACAACAAGTGGGTCTCTTGGACTTCCATGTTACATTACATTGATTGACAACATAGCCCATAGTAGAGATGTGGGTGACATGACTTAACATGATAGTGCTGGTACATTCGTGTTGCTGCTGGAGTGCATGTTGAGATACAGTGCTGCTAGGTGATGGATATCTTCATGGTGTATCATAGCTCCACCTTCACATGGAAAAGTGAGTGAAGTATTTGATGGTCTTTGGTTCACTTGATGATGATTTGGCACGTTGTTCCTTGTTTGCATGTTGGAAGGCTTGAAACGTTCATTTGTTCACGAAAGGTGCATATTCATCCATTTGTCAGTACGTGAACACATCTTGCATGTTTTCTCATTCATCCATCCTCGAACACATCTTTACATGATTATCCATTCGCAAGCACATCTCTTCACATGCATCATTCGTTCATCCATTGGTGAATTTGTCCTTTTGCATGTGCTCCTTTCATTCATCCCTTTCATTGTCACGCCATGTTTGTTAGGGCACCTGTGCCTACAGTCACTCATGACAAAACAACATCAATTTCAAAAGCTTCCTAGTCTACCATGACACATGATCATTTCAGATGCGGTGACCAGGAGAGGTAGCAAGGTTGTGAGGTGATATGATGGCTCTGGGAACTTCTGATGAAAACTGCGCAAGAGAGACTGAGTGATGAAGGTGGTCAATCCAAGATGACAGTGAATGTCTACAAGGTCCAGCTTGGTTGGAAGGAAACTGTGCAAATTTTGGGAGGGACAGTCCGAGCTACAAGAAGGCAAGGTAGGAAGAATATGCACAGTTTCTGGAATGACTGAGAAGTAGGGGCTAAAAGGAAAAATTTATGTAATTTTCTAGAGGAACAGGCCGAGCTACAAAGAAGACCTACAGGAAAAAATTACGCAGTTTTTAGGAGGAACTGGCTAGGAGCCTGGTAGTCAAAACTACGCAATTCCTAGAGGGAACTGCCAGTTGGATGTTGGGTCACTAGGAGCAGAAACTACGCAATTCTCAAGGGGAACCGATAGTCCGCTGCTGGATTCTTGGCAGCAAACACTGTTCAATTCTTGGAGGGAACTAGCAATCTACTGCTTGGAGCCACTCGTGAGGAAAATTGCACTAGCGATGATAGGCTAGACTGTTGATCATCTCTACGCAGTTTCTAATCTGAGCGGGCTACTGTCTAGTAGAGGGCCTTCTCATTAAAACTGCACAGTTTCTTGGATGAGTAGCTGGTTAGCTGTCAGGAGGAATGATTGGGAAACTACACAATTTTCTAGGGAGACATGGACGAGCACTTGGTGTCTGTCTAGCCTGTCTGCACAATTTCCTCGATCAGCAGAGTAGGCAAGGTCAGTAGCCTTTATGCAATTTTTGAGGGGAGTCAGTCCCAGGGTGGCTGTCAGGTCCGATTTTCTGAGTGGTCAGCATGAAAGTTGATTGGATTGCTTGTGATTAGCACAGCTTGGAATGTCTTTCTTGGTGCTGTTCTCAGTGACAGTTGATCGAGTAGATGATGGGGTGATGGTGCAGTTGTCAGAGGGGAGTCTGGTCATCATAACTTTGACAAAATGACTAAGCGTGTGAACAATGAAAAGATGCATAAGTGATAATGCAAACACACACTCACATGACTTGATGATGAAACAGACCAAAACATACATACACACATGTTCAACATGACTGACTGACGGTGCAAGTGACAAGCGTGACACTCGTGATTGATCGTTGATTGACTGGGACCACACTTGTGTGACAACAAATGTGACTCCGTGTGTGAGTGTGATAGATGCTTTCATAGCGAACACAACAAGTGCACATGAAGCAAAGACTTTGAACATAATCAGAACATGGTCGCAAGCATGACTTAGACACCAACATGTAGAAACTTGGGTGAAATGAACAAGAAAGGTGGATGCAAAGAATCCCACGAGCTCACAGAGAGAACCAAAGGGTGTGTTGTCATTAAGAAAAACTCCCAAGGGAGGCTCCAAAATTAGGTGTAGGCCAAAAGTTTGGAGGGTGGTTGTAGTCGCTACAACAGGTGTCCAACAAATTCTTGAAGAGTGGTAAATATTTAGCGAGAGCTAGAGAACCAAGATATCTCCAACATGATGCTGAAATAACATAGGTAGAAGAGCCTTCATCCATCAGAGTGCGATGAATAATTTTTGAAATATTTGCATCGCGATTTGAAAGGAAACTTGATGGGAATGTCTACCATTAGGTGCATCAACATCAAAGGTGATCAAGCTAGAATATGAGGGGACCAACCCTCTTATGGTAGTTAACAAGGATTTGTGTTTCTAAGGGAAACTCTGCAAAATCTATGAAGTAGACATAATATAGGGTGCTTGGGCAAGGTCCTTAACAATACTATAGTGTTGGGAAGCTCACACATTATGGTTATATGTTGACTTTAGGACTACACACTTCGGCGGGAAATATATTGGTTCTATAGGCTTATCTAACATGAGAGGTACAAGATAAGTAGTAGGGGTGGTTGAGTCCTTAGGAGCATAAATAAACTCGGGAAGATCATAGGATTTCACTTGTGTTGTCATGTTAACTTATTATTGACACATTAGGATCGGTGCATTGGTAGCAGAAGGATGAAATTGTGCCCCCCCATTTCCTCGTTATGGAGGTTGTGGAGCTTTTGCAACCATTTGTTGTTGTGGTTGGGTTGGGAGTGGATGAGTCAATACAATTGGCTACTGGGAACTAGCTGGTGATGCAAGGAAATGGTGGACTTCATTCATAAATGAGAATTCGTGAATTAAATTCTTACCTTGACAAATATTGCAAGGGAACTTAATATTATGACATCATTCACTCGTTCCCCCACCCTGACTGGGTTAGGTTTGTTAAGTCTCCTAGGAAGGTTTATTCTTCTTGTTCTTTTTCCCACCAGGTTACTGAGCATTCTCAGGTGATGTGGACTTCACTGTAAGAATGCCAGCAAACTGCTCAGAAGAAGTGGGTGTTTGTTAATATCCTGGGGAACTTGCTGAGGCTTTAGAACCAGCCATCATTTACCCTAACTGAGTAGCTAATTGGCTCATGGGAGATAGAACCAAACAATCCATCAGAGTGTTCTCTAGGTTTGGGTCGTTGTGGGTCCATTGAAGGGCGAGGAGCATTGGGAAGAATTTTATATACTATACCCACTTGAGAATAAATCAAATCAAGGTGTTGATCGCATAAAATATCCTGCTCCTCTATAGATTCCCCAATCATAGTGTAATATTCTTGACCTACAGAAAATGTCAATAGTGAAAAATATGCTAGATATACCATAGAAAAAACAAAATGAGATGCCAACAATGGAAATATTTTATTAAGATTTGTAGAAATATTGTTCACTTGCCTCTTTGAGAGGGAAACCTCTAGTAGAATAGAGTTAAAATACACAACACAATACATGTCTTTCCTTACTATCTTTGACATTTTGTAGTTTCATGACACCCCAAAACATTAAATACTTGTGGTCCCTTTCATAATGTGGGCTAACCACTTTATTTATTAACTATGGCCCGTTATAACTCATTGTAGTCCCTTTTTTATAATGAGGGTCAACCACTTGCAATTCTTATAGGATTTATTTATTAAACTAACTAATCATGACCCTTATGGGGCCCCTTGGGATTGTTACATTAATAAAGGGGTTAGGTTTAGACCCTAACATGCCCTGCCCCTTCATAAATAGACATGTCCTCAAGGTTGGAGTTGTAGAAATTTTTGGAGAATAGTTGTTGGTTTCCATGTCACATCTTCTGGTAATGCGTCTTTCCACTATATGAGGACTTCCTTGATAGTGTGACCATGAAGATGTCATTCCCTTGAATCCAAGACCTATTCCAGATTGAGCCAATTAGAACCTTCCTCATCCAATTTAGGTAGTATGGTATGAACCTTACAATTATGCTCCACAAATTTTTTGAGACAAGAGACATGGAAGAAGGGGTGGATTTTGGAAGTGGCCAATAATGCCAATTTGTAGGAAACTAAGCCAATACACTAAAATACTTGATAAAGCCAAGAAATTTTAGAGCTAACTTTTGGAAGCCCTTTTCTTTTAGAGATGTCTGCTTATAAGGCTTGAGTTGAAGAAACACTTAGTCACCCACTTGAAAATACATTTTTGAGTGATGTTGGTTAGCCTATTTCTTCATCTTGTTTTGTGCATAATGGGAGTTATCATTTAGAAGAGAAACAATGGTGACTCAATTTTGAAGAATCTTATAAAGTACCTGCAATTTGGAATATCCTAGGAGATAACAAGTTGGCGAAGGTGGTAGTTGGCCATACACCACCTCATACAGTGTCATATTTATTCTTTCATGATAATTATTACTATACCACATTTTTCAAAAGGTAATCGTTGCACCCATTGATGTTGTTGGTCTAAAGAAAAGAACCACGAGTAGGTATCCAAACATTTGTTTACCTATTTTGTTTGACCATATGTCTTTAGGTGATAAGATGTACTTATTTGGAGTTGTGTGCTATGTAGTTTGAAAGATCCTTGCAGAAAGTACTAGTGAAGGTGGGATATGATCAAACACAATATAGGTAAGCATGCCATGTAGTTTGAAAATTTGATCCACGAATAATTGAGCCACCAGAGTTGGACTAAATGAGTGTAGTAGGGCAAAAAATGGGCATATTTGGAGAGTTTATCAACTACCACCATGATGACTGACGTGTTGCCCAATTTAGGGAGACTTGTAATGAAGTCCATGGAGACATCCATCCATTTAGAAGTAAGTAGTGGAAAGGGTTGTAAGGTTCCAGGTGTCTTCATTGTTTCCCCTTTGTTGTGTTGGAATACGTCACATTCATCCACAAATGTAAGAATGTATTTTTTTATCCCTTCCCAAAAGAAAGAGAGACATGCATGGGCATAAGTATTTTGAAAGCCCGAGTGTCCTACAATGGGTGAGGAGTGTGGCTATACTAGGGTGTGTGGTTTGAGAGTGGATTTACGGGAGAGAACCACACAATACTTATACTATAGAATATCTTCCTACCAAGTGTAACATACTAGAGGGTTAGAATCCCCTTGTAACCTTTGGATTATATGGGAAAACTATTCATCGCGTTCCTCCTCAATCCAAGATGGTATGGGAAAAGATAGAGATAAGAGGGTGTCATCCTCCTCAAATTATCGAGATAAGGCATCTACCACAACATTGTTATGACCCTTATTATAAATAATATCATAGTCATAGCCCAACATTTTAGTCATCCATTTATTTTGTTGCAAAGACAATAAGCACTACTCCAAGAAATACTTCAGACTATGGAGGTCAATTCAGATATGGAAACATTGTCTAAGAAATTATGGTCTCTAAGTGTCTATTGCATATATGGCCATCATTTCTTTGTCATAAGTGGATTGACCAAAATTATTTCCACTTAATTGTTGCCTTGTGAAGGTGATTGGTTGGTCTTCTTGCATTAATAATGCACCAATGTCGGTCCTAAAGGCATCACATTCTATTACAAAAGGTTTTGTAAAATATTGGAGGGCCAAAACTAGGGTGGAACAAATGGCATGTTTGAGATCCAAGAAGGCATGTTATGTTGTTTTTTTCCATAGGAATGCACTTTTCTTGAGAATATTTGTTAGGGGTCTAGCAATGCATCCATAAGTTTTGACAAATTTATGATAGTATGTCGTGAGACTGAAAATTCCTTGCAAACATTTCAAGGTCCAAGTTTGTAGCCAGTCTTGCATTGCCTGAATATTTTTTGGATCCACACGTACTCCTTCGCTACCCACAATGTGTCCCAAGTACTCCACCCCCTCTTTTTCAAAATAATGCTTGGATAATTGGAAAAGTAATTCATTATCCAATAAAAGTTGCAATATCCTTTCAACATGTTGTAGATGTATTTCTTATGTTTTGTTGTAGATGAGTATATCATAAAAAATGACCAGGACAAACTTTATGAGATATGGTTGGAGAAGGTCATTCATGAGACTTTGAAAGGTGTATGGGTCATTACAAAGACCAAATTTCATGACCAAAAATTCATAGTGACCTTCATGGGTTCTAAAGATTTCCTTGGGAATGTTTGATACTTTCATTTGGATTTTGTGGTAGCTTGAACAAAAATCTAAGTTGGTAAAGAATTGGGCACCATGGAGTTCATCAAGGAGGTCATCAACTACAAGAATAAGAAACTTATCCTTGATGGTGAGTTTGTTGAGGGCTTGGAATATGGGACACATGCACCATTCCCCGTCCTTCTTGAAGACCATGACCATTCAGGATGAATAAGGGTTGGTGCTGGGAGAAATCATGCCTTCTTATAGTATCTCCTTAATAATATTTTCAATCTCATTCTCTTTTGCAAATGGATACCTATAGGGTCGGACAGTGGGTGGATGCCTACCCGAAATCAAAGGAATGTTATGATCATGCTTGCCTTGAGAAGGGGGTAGTTCTTGGGTTTTTTAAACACCTGTTGATGGTGACTCCACCATTTTTCAGATGTGGATGAATATTAGCAGGGCTTGATTCAATGTCTTGAATTGTATTGAATTGAGCAACCACCCCATTGTGTCCCTTTTTTTAAAAGATTCTCCATTCTATGCAAGATGATGATAGTGGGAGCACCTACCTGGATCCCACATAGTGTATGAGTGTGTCCATTTTGTTTGAATCTCATTCATAGATCTTAGAACTCCATGGTAATGGGAAGAAGTTCTTGAATCCACTTAGCCTTGAGGACGATGTCACAACCTCCCATTTCAATGGAAAACATGTATATTTTAAGGTGATAGTCCCACATCTTAAGTTTTATGTTCTCACAATGGCCTTCACATTTCATGGTCCCCCCCATTAGCTATAAATACCTAAAAATTGGATATTTCCCACACAAAAAAATGCATGGCCTCAACAACTTGTTTATGGACAAAATTATGTGTGTTTCCACTATTAATAAATACTACCATCAGTCAATTCTTAATAAATCCTTTGATTTTAAGTGTATGTGGAGAAGAAATACTTATGCATGGAGTGATATAGTCACTTTATGAAGTGTTGTTGTAGTATCTATTGTAGTATCTTAGGGTTCCACTGCATCCTCCCCAGACACTTCACTAGATGGGGCCTTCTCATTGGAGCCATGTTTATTAGCATCAATATGAAATAAATTTGGTTCCTCGCATTTGTGTCCTAGGGAATATTTGTCATCATAATAGTAACGCAATCCTTATCTTCTCCTTTTTACCATTTCCATGGGTGACATCTTTTGCACATAAAGGGTTTGGGTGGGGACATTAGATGGGGTGAGATGTGCCTTTGATGTGAATGAAGGATGACTATATTGAGTAGTAATAGAAATTTTTGCATATAAAGATTTGTGGGAATCTTCCAACCAAGTAGTCGGTTGATGCATTCCAACATGTGCCTAGATGGCTTCCGTGAAGCCACTCATGAAGCATTCTAGATAGAAGGCACCCCCTAGGCCCTTGGTCTTGATGGCCAAATTTTCAAATTTCATGATGTAGTCATGGATTATACTAGTTCGCATGAGCTTTGTGAGGTGACCTAGAAAGTGACATTCGTTGTCAAAATGGGTACAAATGGATTTAGAGGACATATTCTAGGTTGGCTTTCCTATTTTTAATTTATGATGCCATCGCCACCATTTCCAATGTTCTTGGTCCAAATAAAGAGCTCCCACATGTAGTTTGGTTTCATCATCCCATATTATTGAGTTGAAAATATTGTTCCATATGTGTTAGCCATACCACTCGATTAGAACCATCAATTTTTTGCATTTTAATCTTGGGTGTCTTATTGATATAATATTAGTGACCCCCTTAGAAATGATGATACCCCTCATATCAAGGGTGGGTAGATTATCCTTCTAGGTTTCCATCGACATGGTTCCCCTCCATCATGGGGATTTCATCCTTGAGGAACTTGTCTATCGATGTTGGCTTGAGGGGGCCTGACCCAGGTTCAAAGTTAATTAGTGAAACAAATCCCTACACTACTGGCCCTTTTGACATTAGCCCACGAAGCATGGACTAAAGTCTCATGTGAAGCAGTATGGGGGGATGTTGGAACCAATTTTCCGCACCCTTGAGATGTCTGAGGTGCCGATTTAGTCCAACTATGCCTACCTTGGTGCAAGTCACTTTGCGCATTGTCCTAACATTCAATAGCTTCACGATCTATTATAATCAACTTTCACATAGCCCTAACCAGGGGTTGAGATGCTTTCCCACTGCTATGGCAGCATTCTGTGATATCTCCCCAAATTACATCACATATCTTACTTATCTTCTTAAAGATCTTAGTTACCTTCGCATAAATAGATATTCTATCTTGTATTAACTTATTCAACACATTCATACATATTCGTGCATCATATAAGCATTACAAGTGCAATGTATATTCAATATAACAAATGCATAAAATAAGAAATAAATACGCATAATGGATATGAAACTTCTCTTTATTACTGATCCAGTTGTTACAGACTTGACTCGCCTGACGCACTCAATTGTAGGGGTCTGCACACTCAGTTATGGACTACTAGGCCTCTGCGCACTCAACTGCAGAGCCTTCTTCTAGTCTATGACCCGAGACTAGACTTTACACTTCAGCTACGACTCAACTCTTCATCCTTATTATTCCATGATTTTATATGTATTTATCTACTTAGAGCCTCGCTCTATTTATACAATCCCAAGGTCCACAAACCATGGGTAGATCTCTATAATCAACATTACATTACAAAATTGAGGGCAGACAACCCTATGAATCTTTTACAAACTACACACTCCATGCCCACAAAATGCAAAGTATTTACATCGAGGTTACAAATTTCGACCAAAATATGGGCTCTAAGCCCCAAAACTTTCCTTGGGGGATCTTGCGCCCAACAGGCCCCCAACACAAACATTATGACTTGCCCTCGAGTGATTCTGTCAGTGTGGAGATATTTGCATGAAGACCTCCCAACTCTACCTAGATCACTGCAAGATTGGCAACGCACTAAGTGGCTACTTGCTGCACTTCATGGATGCATTGTTCAGAGACCGCTATAGTTGAACTGCTTCCCTGAACCTGTTCTTGCGTTCCTTGCATCTACGCGAGCTTCTCTTCAATAGAAGCTGTAATGATAAACACCTCATCAACCCATGGTTGTATGCACACCTTCAAAACGACTTCCTATGTCGAGCAGCATCCACCTTCTCCTTGAGTGCTTTCGCCTGTTGCATCCACGTGAGCCTTTGTGTAAGGGAAACCATCTGCATGGTCCCTTTTACTTCATCATATTTCTGCTATAGCTCATGTTACTCTCTTTCTAGGCACGTATGTTTGGGTCCTCTTGCAAAGTGGTGAGAACCTCGAACAGTCTTGTGTAGTCTCTCACTGCACTATTGACCTCAGCCATTGCCATTGTAATTGTGTTGGCATGTTGTTCCTTAACCTCTAGAGGAGTTTAAGGTTGCACCTTCAATTATAGTTTGGCTATCTAAAGGTTCAACTCTAGCTGAACCTTAGCCATCTCTTCCTTTGCCTCGCGCACCCCTGCTGCTAGTTTCCAGATGCGAGCCTCTACTGGTTCCTCTACTTGGATGGCCAGCTCTGGGACCATCTGGTAGGCTTCCTCGACCACCTGCACTAGTTGTCAGTTCTGTGCCATTACCTCGTCATGCTGCAAGCTCAATTGCTAAATATTGATGCATTTCTCACTCATGACCTGGAGCGCACGACCCTTCTTGGCTCGCAGATCTGCAGTAACCTCGTCCTACAAAACGTAGAGTGTCTCGCAAGGGAACATAGCCATATTTATCCTGATTCCCTTTAGCCCACTAACCATAGGCCTATCGGCCTCATTTTCTGTAACGAGTGCTCCCTATGATAGCACTATAGTGTTGGTCATTCTGGCACACAACATTTCCTCAATCACGGACATGCTTACTGCAAGGTTGGTTGACAGAGTTCCAGCCTGTGGAGTGCACACTTGCAACTCCTGTATCTATGCCTGGATGGCCCCCAACACCATCTGGTTTTCCTCCGTAAATTGTTTGAGGGCCTCTATGGTGACGTCTCTCACTATCTCCCCAATTTCATATAGATCCGCCTCAATGAGGGTGATCAGGTTGAAAGAAGTTTTTGAATCCTTCAACTTATTCCGCGGCCCTACCTGCTCTCTTGGGCACTGTCATTTCAGTTGTGTGGAAATTGTATGTGGGTCTACACCATCTTGTTCGTATCTATTTCTTGTTTGGGTGAAGATGACTTCTAGCCTTTGCGCTCCTCCTTTGCTACCTTCTGTTGCTCTTCCGCCGCCTTCGCAGCATCATGCACCTCCTAGTTCTTGGCTGGTGTTGATTTGTTACTTTGCTTCTTTGCCAACTGCGCCATTCGTAGTTTTTCCTCATCCATTTTCCTCTACGTGGTGGACTTCTCTGCTTCCACTGAGGAGCTGGCTAGAGTGCGGCATTTCAGCAACCACGACTCAAGGACGGTGAATTTGACATCATCCGTCACTAGATAAGGGAGCTTGTGTCAAGTCTTCGCAATGTCCTTCCTCGCCCTGATGTATACATGGTGGAAATCTAACTTGAACTCCATGAAGCTTTGCAGACTGTTATAGACAGTGGGTGATAACTGTAGCTTACGATTAATCCCCATTATAATGTTAATCTCCATGAACACCTAGAATATCTTACTATCCCTGATTCTCTGCAAATATCTAGTTGCCGATAGTGAAGTGTACTTCACTGCCTCCGAAAGGTCTTGCGCAATCATCAGGAATTGGCTATCCTCGGGAAATTCCCATGCCACTAGCACGATGGACAACAACAACTAGGCATAATGAAAAGTCTTCCCCTACTCCTGTGCCTCCCGACAGTTCTCAAGGAACTCTCTACACAAGTAGTCCACCCAGTCAAATTGGATCCCTTAGTGCAACCACCAGTGTGGGCACCTCATTCGCGCGACTCTTCCGCATAACCTTTCTGGCCAATATCTGCATCACAACTTTGACCACAGTGTTGTTGATACTGGAAATTTCATATCCTTTCTTCTTCTTCTCTAGCTTGAAATTCTTCTTCATGGCCTCTGCGATGGCCAAATCATCACTCTTACCCTCTGAGATGTTCATTGGGTCCTCCCCTTTGCAAGGGGGATGGGTAATTCTATAAATTAAGTGGTCTGTGATGGGGATGGGCTCCTCCAGCCACAAGCACCCATCATGCACCAGGCAAAGCGGCTACCTGATGACAAAAATAGTCACTGGGACGTAATGGTAATGTGACACCAAAAGCAGGTTTAACAGTCCTACCTTTTCTACACCCCTCAGCCACTTACGCAGCTCCAACTCTACAACTCCCGCTGGCACATCTTTTTTCTGAAGCATGAGCAGCGTGGTTGCCAAATGTGGGAACTTCTCGTGGTCCATGAGATCCCAGTCTTCAAACCTTAGCGCATGCACTCTCCCCAAGTGTGCTTCGTCAAAAATTATGTTGTCAAGGAGCAGGTGAGTCTCCAGAGAGCTTTTTCTCTCATCTATGTGTTGGAGCCTTTGTTAATTTTGAATGATTTTGACTAGTTTTGATTAACCGAAGGGTGGGAAAGGTACAGATGGTGGTAAGGGTTGGGTGGTGGAATGAACAGTTATGGAGGAGGGATGGTAAGGTGGTAGTGGAAGATAAAGGGAGCCAAGGAGACGGGAAGGCGTAGAAGCAACCAAGAGAGGAAGCAGTCGAGCAAGAACTAGCAGTCCATGTAGCTGGGAAGAACATAAAAGGCAAAGAACAAAGAGGAAATAGTTTGTTGTGGAACCTGCCAAAAGCAGAAGGAGTTGGTTGCAGAAGAGGCAAGCAGGTGCAAATGCTGAAGCAGAGAGAGCTGGGATCTGAGGAATTGGGTTGTGGAGCTAATCTAACCTGAGCGACTGAGCTAGGTATTCTATGTAATGTTTATGGTGAAATTCTAGATTATGATGTATTTTGTTATGCTAAGTTAATATAATCACGAGCTGTTGGTTGTTGAGACTTTTAATGTATTCAACATCATGCTTAGTGGGCCTATTAAAATTTTAAAGAGTCTACCTGCTAAATGTAAATGGATGCATATGTGTGTGATCGCTTATGCCTAGTTGATATGCTCTCGACCTCATGCTAAACCCTTCTCCCTTCAGTCATGATGTGCTTCGGGTGAGACTTCTTGCCCTTCAGGATGAGGTGAAAATGGCACTGTTGTCCTAGAATATAGTGAACCACTATTGGCCTCCTATGCCTAAGCCCAGGGTCTTTTCCCTGATGACTCTTTCGAGCCAACAAATGGTTCCGTTACCGGGACCCAAAGTTAAGAGAACTAGTTCAGAATATGGTGTCAAGGGTATTTAAAAGAGAGATCAAACACTGGTGGAACCACAAAGTAGATCAATTTGTGGCAGAGAAAACTGCCCCCAGGAATCAACCAATCAACAAGGTACATGAGGGGATTTTATACGTGGATAGCTCAGATGACCAGTATGAAATTTTCTGGTGCAAGCTACTTGAGGACCTATACAATTGGTTGAGGGAGCTGAAGAGGTAGAGTCAGTCAAGTGGCTCAACAACAGTCTACCATAGTTGGACTCCATCCGATGCTACAGTATTACAAAAACTGGATAACGAGCAGATGAGAGCAGTTGATTTCTACTTGAAGACTACAGTGGAGGGATACATGGTCGAGTTTGCTGCAGAGAGCCACCAGTCCTTCTTAAAGGTAGAAGCAGTGTTCAACTCTGAGCTAAGGGGCGAATTGATAAGGGAAGTCTCGACATGGACTAAGATGTTTTTGGTAAAAGAAGGAATGTTATCTTTATCCACTTCCAGGATGGAAGCGTAAAACCCTGGTATCAAGGGAAGGAATTAGAGGGGTAAATGTTTCCTACAAGGGGATAGGGATGCTGCGAGGGGATGGATGTAGAAGGATTGAAGAGACCTAGGGATGCTAGAGCATAGAGGAGAGTGCTTCTAGTGGACAAGTGGCAGGCAAGAGCGGCTCAGGCTCTAGGGAAAAGAAGGAGGGGACCCCGCAAAATAGGAGGGGCGATGGGGAAACCCTGAATTGAGAAGATGGTGCTAGGCAACACGAGTGTGGGAAAATGGGATGTTGGAATCAGGAAGAGGAGTAAGGATGTTACCTGCATGTTGCGGAAATAGGATTGTAATAGGAAACTGGAGGAGGACCATCTTGGAAGGTTGAGGAAGCGAAATCGCAACAGGGAACGGATGACGAATCGTCACTATAGGTTATGGAAGTAGGATCACAAGATCAACACCCATGTTGGCATGAAGATGACAACAACGTGGGAAATGGGATGAGAAGTTGTTTGAAAAGGAAAAATCATCCATCAAAATTCAATAGCCCCAACCCTAAAATATAAGTGGCGTTTTCCCCGACCTTCCCTTGGTAGTTTATCGCAAGCCAGAACAATTTATCACTAGCTTAGCGAAGGCAGTACAAGTATATAGTGCACACGAGAAATACAGGACTGCTCCCAATATTGGAAGTGGTACAAAAACTGGATATAGTAGTAACTTGGGAATACAGGGATCCCAATAGCCGGGAAGCAAAGGTTTTGTGTTTTTAGTCCATACTTAGAGCAGTATGGCAGGATCATTTACTAGATACCCGAAATTTGCAGGAAAGTGGAATGAGGATGTGGAGGAACACTGGTACCTCTACGAAGCCATCTGGAGGACTCGTTAGACTTGAGATAATGTTAAGGCAGTAGAATTATAGACCATGCTAAGGGAACGGGCTCTACACTGGTTCATAAAGTGGGCAAAGCAGAACTAGAACACCAACATAGAGGATATTAAGAGGGGATCTGTGTAGGATTTCAAGGTACCGTAGGCATATCAGCAGGGGTTATTAGTGCTGTGGGAAATTAAGAAAAGGGAGGGTGAGATGGCTTGGGAGCTCATGCAAAGGTTTAACGATGCCATTGTTGCGCTGAGTTACACCTTAGACCCGAACCACCAGTGGGACTGGTTCATCAAGGCACTCTTGCCCCTGACCAGAACAATGCTAACACAACAAAAGATAGGAACCATGTAGGATGCATTATATCAATCCTCTCAGATAGAAGTAATGGTAGGATATCCCCATGAATACTGAGGAGGCATGAGTCTTCAAGATTCGACAATCATAGGCCTGTAAAGGCAGATCGCAAATTTGACTGAGAAGCTGAGGGATCTCCAACCTGTACGACCATCCAGGCCCAATGTTTGGTGCACCCATTGCCTGGTGGAAGGGCATGTTGTGATGGAGTGCCCACGATTTCGTGAAATTAACCAACCAGGGAGGGTGGCAGGGTCGTCAGGGACCCCTCCCACCATAGGAGTTGCGGCAATCAGAGCGTAAGGACCCTTCCCAGGAAAGAATAACACAAACTTCTATGAGATTTTTAGGACATATGGACACCTGTTGTGAATGTATCCAATTATGAAAAATTATTATAATGTCCCCAATAACAACTACTGTGAGTTCTGCGCATTGACCACTCATCACACCAATCAGTGCTGAGTGTTGGATGCTCTAGCAGAAAGACTGGACAGACCCACATTTAGGGTCAATGAAGGGGAGAAAGGAGGAAATGGATGAAGAGGAAGGATGGGAGGTAGAGGACCCTTAAGGTGCTACAACTATGATTAGGAGGTAAATTTCGCAAGGGAATTCCCACTCCCGAGAAGACCATGGTGTCCATAGTGCAGAGTTAACACCCATGCGACGGAGGACTACCCAAAGCTTATTGCAAAATGGGAAGAGAGAACCAAATAGTGAGGGACTAACCTGGTGAATGTTGAGCCTTAGACTAACGAGGTTTTCGCCACAAAAAATATTAATATAGTCACTCGAGGAGGGAAGAAGACAAGGGAGGATCGCTACACCGAGGAACCCTCCATGATTGTTAAAGCAACATCACCACAAAGGGCATATCAGCCCTAATGCCAAAAGCAACATTATCAAGAAGCAACCAAATTGTTTGAGGGAATGACTGAAGATAGGGACACCTGAAGACCGCAAGTCCATGGTCCCACTCCCACTTAGCCCATTGGGGTATGGTTTAAATTGTTCTTAAAAATTGTTGAAGATGAGGCCATGCTAAAGGAATTGTGGAAAATCTTAAAGTTCACAGTGTCCATAGAAAAAGAGGATGCAGAACAACCATGTGAAACCTGGCCAGAGAAAGCCTCCAGGAGAGTGAAGAAGAATAAGAAAAGAAGTGGAAAGGATTTCTACATCAATGCGCAGGTGGCAGGAATCTAGATAAGGTTACCCATGCTAGACTTAGGGCCGGATGTAAACATCCTACCCAGGCAGACCTAGGAGGCAATAGGGAAGTCACAACTGAAGTAATTTCCAATTCAATTAAGAATGGCGAATCAGTATTGTATATTTCCCATCGGGAGATTGGAAAATGTAGAGGTTGATGTGGCAGGGGTGAAAATGCACACTAAGTTTGAAGTAATTGATATTATGGGGGATAAAGATCTGTATCTAGTGCTCTTGGGGATTGACTGGGCATACAAAAACTATGTTGTCATAGATTTGAAGAAGGAGCTGATGATTTTTGGAGTAGAGGGGCTAAGAGTGATCCAACCATTGGACCCCTACCAAGGACCCAGGTTTACAGAACCAGCGGATGACAAAGAGGAACTAGGGGTGTTAGATCAGCTATATATGCTCATGGCAGGGAAAAGGGAGGACTACATAAATCCTACAACCAGAGGATCAGTTAGCTAGAGAAGCATTCAAAGCTCAAAAGATGGTTTAGAATCTGCACGGGATGCACGGTAGTAGGGTGGATACAAAATAACAACCCGATAATGTGCAATGGTAATCCGAGTAAACTAGGGAGATGTGGGAAGGGGCGACAACCCAAAGAACTGTGGCCTTGAGCCGATAGATTAGTTCCTGGATAGGGTGGACCTGGATGTGCCTGAAGACTATATAATTCCTTTTCTAGACATTGTGCTTATGGCAATGCCAACAAGATGGTGGAAGGCACACTATCGAGTACTAAAAGACTAGAAGGATGCTAAGCAAGCAATGAAGGAGAGGTTTAGTAGGAAAGAACATTGGCCACAAGATGAAAGGGAATACACGAAGAATTCAAGTCCCGAGGAGCACATCAAATATTGCACAACCAATTGGAAAAGTCAGGGACTGTCAAGGAATTTTTGGGTACATGATTTTATACATATCCTCGCACCATCCCCCGGGCTTCGTATATCTAGGAGGAGCTGCAATGACAAACGGCTAGTTGGGATGCCTTGGAAGCACAGTTCATTGACAATTTTTCATTCAGAAGTAGTGAGGCACAAATGATAGAGGTAATCCAAGTGGTGAAGGGGGTTTTGTTCACCCTAGAGACACTAGTTGAAGGGGAGCATGAAGAAAAAATTTTGCAGTGCTTGTATGATATGGAATCACCAGGATTTGTGACCTACGACAAAATTGATGTAGAACTAGAAGAGGATGGATTGGAGGGGCTTATACACCTAGCCTTTAGAGAAACAGAGGGAGAAAGAGGGATTCAGGAGAACCCCTCGATGGAAGGCACCCATCTCCTACCAGTGAAGCTGAGAAAATAGATTGTAGGTGTTATCACCTAGAACTGCAGTCACATGTACATAATGTTGTCCAAAAAATTTCATTGTTAAAAATGAGTGTCAAATGGTTGTTGTCTTATGTTTGTTACTTAGGGATCATGTTTTAGAAAGATATTGATGTCAATCATTTTCAAATACCGTTAGTCATCCTCCATCATGATTGTATAAGGCATGTCTTATCTTGTTTACATCACTGGTCCTTTTCGCATTTCCGCAGTGCAGTTTTATTGGCTGATTTTGCAGCGCAATGATGTTTTAGCTTTTTTCGCAGTGTGTAAGTAACCAGCCATTTCGTAGCGCATTTTGTTAATTTATAACTATCTGCGCTACGAAATCGCGGATTCGGGGATTTTGTAGCACAAATTCTTGAAATGTCATGTCTGGGGGGATGAGTCATTGTGTCCGTCCGTTTATTGTCAGATGGCATCCTTTCCAAGCGATTATGAGCCATCATTCCACCAGTAGGTTCATAGCCACGCGCATAAAAATCATTCAAATGGTTTTGTAATGCATGGTAGTGTTATGATGTTTGTTAATGAGGCATGAACCGACCCGTTTGTATGATAAGACTGTTAAATTGCAAAGGAGCCCGAGTTTCTTCTTTAAAAGAACCTGATTGCAAGTGAGCCTGCGTTCCAAAATTTGAATTTGCCATTTGAGTTGAAGTTGGTGGTGTTTCTCTGTGTGAAAGATTTCAAAGCGAAATGGAGAAAAAGGGGCATCGGTCTGGAAGATGTCAAAGAACAGAACCTGAGGGATTGGATCTTACATTAAGAGATGAAGGTGTAAGAAAAGCTTTTAAGGATGCTGGTTGCTGGAGATTTTGTGAGAAGATGTAGGGTGGGCATGCTGAGGTAACAAAAGCATTTGCCATGAATTTTACAGGTTTAAATTCTAAAGTGTCTATGTTAGAATTCCCAGTATCTCTAGAGGCTATTGCTAATGTGACTGAGATTCTGAGAGGAGGGCAGGAGTGGTTTAAAAACTTCAAATTTGATATGAACCCTTGCAAGGAATTCTTGAAGGAGCCTTATGTGAATGAAGATCTTACAAAGGATGTGCCAAGAAATTATGTGAAAGAACACTATGCACTTCTCCTTACATGTATTCAAAAGTATTTAACATGGAAGGGAGATATACTAAAGTTTACTCCTATCATTTTAAGCTGTTGCTACATTTTACAGGTAAAGCATCTATAGATATCCCATTCTACTTGTTTCGTAGCCTCAGCAAGATGTGTGATAAAATTCAATTGAAGAAGGATAACTATGAGACATCACTGTTTCATCATGGTTTAGTGAAACTGTTAGTGTTGGATGGTCTGCAGAAAATTGGTAGGGATTGGAATTCCTTTATTTTTATGGCTGGATTTCAGAGTAAGACATGCCTCACCCCATTTCCTGTTAGGGAAAGAGAAGAGTCAATTGATGAACCTACTCTTGCTGAGCTTAGAAAGGAGGTAAAAGACAAGAAGAAGACCAAGACCAAATTGAAGAAATCAATGAAGCCATTGGTTATCAAAGAGCCACCTCAACCATCATCAAAAGAGAAGGTCAAACACAAGAAAGATGCACCTGGATCAAGTGGGGCTGAAAAGGTATCAAGAGTAAAGATCAGAAGTCAATTAAGCAAGGAGAAGGGCAAATCAGTAGCTGTTGAGGAAAGTCCAATATCAAAGGCTAGTTTGAGTGATTTGCTTGAGGCTATTGAGTTTGAACAGGCTCTACCAGTGCATATTGAGCCAATGCACATTGACTTAACTCAATCATCACCAGAGAGCACTAAAAAATCAAAGGCTTTGAAGAGGTTAAGGTTTGATGAACCTAGTGAAGAGTTTGTGTTCAAACCACGAAGGCCAGTTACAAGGACACAAATTAAAGAAGCTGAGAAAGTGCATGAAGAAGAGGTAGCTGTAAAGATGCCCAGAACAGAGGTAATTGAACAACTGCCCAAAACAGAGGAGGCAGAGAAAATAAAGAAAAAACATTTTACAAGAAAGCAAGCAAGAGAAATTGAGAAACAATCCAGAACAGAAGAAGTAAAAGAAATAAAAAAGAAAGGTTCGAATTAAAAAATCATCATTTCTCAAGAAGGAAATACTACATCTACAAAGGACCAGTGGAAGGCAACTGAAAGAGAAATGGCTGAGATGGAGAGGGCCGTAGCTGAAATTGCAGCCATGGAAAAGGAGGTTGCAAAATTGAAAGCACAGCTAAATAAATTAGCTGCTAAATGAAGTAAGTTGTTGTTCCAAAGTTTTGATCAATTTTGTTTAAACTCCATCATTTTGAAGTCATCTAGGTCCCTAACACTTGTAGAAGAGGTCTGAAGAAGTCATGAGTTCAAGCAATTCAAGGCAAATACACTCTTTTTTAGCAAAAACAGCAGTTTCGTAGCGCGCTACGAAACTGCTGTAGGTGCTGATTTATGAGAAAAATGAGCAGTTTAATGATGAGGTCAGCAGATTTTTGAAGGAAATGCATAAGGAACATCAAGGAGACCACATAAGGCTAGCAGAGCCATTCAGATAATGACAAGTGTGCATTCTCCATAAAGGTGAAATATTTTGTCTTAAGTTATAGCTTTAATAAAGGTACTTT
>APFE031185810.1:125944-145699 GCA_000404065.3 Pinus taeda
CAAAGTAAAACAACAATAAACAACATTGTTTTATGGAAAATGAGGCATCTTTGGTTTACTAAGGTGGATAAGAGCATTCATAGTAATCACATCAAATTGAAGGAAGTTGGAGTTGTTTGATAGATTTCCAAGTAATCAACAAACTATGAAAACTAATAACAACAAAGGAACACGACAGGATGGGACTGAAACTGGAATGAATCTCAGGTTAAAACAGAAATGCTGCAAAATGTATTTTCTATTAATTGAAAACAATATAATTATGTTTCTCACATCATCGATCCCCCCATTGCAAACTCGAAAATCTACATATTTGTAGGGAAAGATCTCTTTACATAATCTGCCACCTATGCTAGATTCAATTGACAATTATGAGATCTAATCCTATCTAATTAATAAAACTTCAAGCCTTTATAGGAATTTCTGTTACAACAGAGTGTGAATACAAATGGGAGTCGCATGGACTGTTATAATTAATTTAAAGTGCGACACTGTATTAGTGGAAACTCGAACATCTGGCTCTTTGAATCTGTTGTATTGTTTGCCATTGAAACATGCTGAAAATGCCTTGTTGTTTCTATGTCTTGATGCCTTTCTTCTCTGTGTTCCATTTAATAACCATGATGTTGGTCAGGGAGTGGAAGCGGAATGGACATGTTGATCTGGGCCATTGATTTGGGCAATTGATTTAACCTAGGAATCTCTTTGTGGTCCGTGTTTATGAAGGAAAGCAGGAGGTCCACTTCTCTCAGAACCGTTCATGCAGGACGGGCCACATCGTAGCTAGGGATTGGAGGGAATGAACATACTATTGATACGGGAGTGGACGTCCATGGCTGAGTTGGCGCATTGTGGATGGAGGCTAGGAGCTGACGTGAAGGTAGGGTCAAGATCGTTGGTGGGAAGTGATAGGTAGAAGGAGCTACATGGTAGTAGGGGAGTTGAGGTGAAGCGGAAGTGGAGGGTGACATAAAGCAGAATTGTGGGTTATAGCGAGAGTGGGGAAAACCAATTTCGAAGCGGGGTCATAGGCAGTTTATGGTATTAGGGGGGGGGGGGGGGGGGGGGGGGGGGGTGGGGGTCCTGAAAATCAACCAGGATGGACACGTAGCGACGGGGAAATCTCTTTTTGGACACCCCCCCCCCACGCCCCCCCCCTCACCGTTAAAAAGATAAACATAGTTGGGGGGGGGGGGGTGCGAAAAGGCTTTAGAGCAGTCAGATGGAAAATTGATGGTGATCGAGAGTGGGGAAATGTGTGATGTTTAACCATGGGTGGACCTAGGTATTTATCGGTGGAGGAGTGATATCGGCGGAGGAGAGATATTGGCGGATCAAAAGGGTTTATGCAATATCACAATCAACGGAAATACTTGTGATTTACGATATCACAATCGTAAGCAGAGGAGGAACACAGGCATATATGGTTTCACAAAAGGGAAAGGGTTGATTGCGATATAGATTACGGTTCCTAGCCTTTAAAAGAATTGTGACATGCTTATTAATGTTATGAAGTATTTCAAAGGGGAATGTGGAAATGTGGCTAGAGTTGGAATGGGTGAATGCGATTAGAGTAGGAATGGGAAACACAACTAGAGTAGGAATGGGTGAAATGGGATGAGAATATGGGAATTTCTCCAAAACAAATAGAATGGACATGTTCTTCCTTTTTATTCTCCAAATATAAAGCACAACAACCTCTTTCAGAAAAACAACAGATAAATGAAAAGTTCAGAGGTGGAAAAACTTAACTAATAAAGCTAAAATTTATTTTAGTGAGTTATCATGGATAACATTAGCTCCAATGGGGATGTTGCACCCCTCTGGCGCAACATGTTAGCCTCCTATACCAATAGGTTTCATATTTCATGATTGTCTTGATTGAACTATGGAATATGTTCAAACCTTCTTTCTTGAGCAAAGGTGTTCCATATTCTTGAAAAACCAAAAAATCAAAAAAGTTAAAAAATGTAAAGAGGGTGTACCCTAAAAGAAAAATCAAAGGGTAAGAAAAATAAAGTGGTCAAAAAAAAAGAAGTGAAAGAAATGAACCCCAAGCAAAAAATAGACCAAGGAAAGTGTGCAAATTCAAATGCCACTACTACTTCATTTTTGTAATAAAACAATTGTGTGCAGCTTGTCCAACCTTTGCCACAATTCATGAATAAGTCAAACTGTTTAAACTTGGCTTACTCATATTTCAATTTCATGTTATAGATTAGAGAATAAATATCTGACCAAACAGTTTAATCTTGGTAGATAAGTAGATAGTTAGAGTTAATAAAAGGTGCTCAACAGTTTAATCTGAGCCCTTGGATGTAATAAGGGTAGAATTAGATAGATTTTCCTTGTGAAAAGAAAAAATGTTGATGAGGGTTTGCAAGTCTAAATGCACCCTAATAAAGAAGAGAAAATGGTAGTATTAAGTAGATAGGGTAGGTAGATGGTGCTGCAAAGTGTTATCTGATGAATGATGCTGCTACATGTTTTTGATCCTTTACTTTCATCACAAGTACTAAAGCAGGAAATACGCTGGAAAATCACCGCAAGCAAAGTCAAACTCATTAACCTCCCTCATCACTTTCCCCTCAAAAGCTTTACTAATTTCCTGCAAAGTACTAAGGTATTTGGAGATCAAAGGGGCTCAAGGCATTTCCTTGACCTCTGGAGGGACCGGGCCCTCGACCTAATGATCAAAAAGACCTAAGTACTTAAGATAATCCATCATTATAATCTTCCATATTTAACTTTGTCCTAAGTAAAATCCTATTTTACTTAGGAAACTCATGCAAAATTCCAAATTAAAGACCTGAATTTTGATGAAATTCCCCTATTGAGTTATTGTCGCTACAGAGATGAATACTTAAAGGAGCACGATCTTATAGGGTTGTGGGAATCCAATCTCTCAAGGTATCTCATTCCTTCAGCGATTTATTTCCCAGAAATCATCCATTATTGCCATTCTAACTATGATCTGACTTAAAGAGCTGTAATATCCCCTGACCAGAGTGTTCTTTTCCTCATTACTCCCCAAGCTATCAATATGATGCTCCATTTTGAACCTGGTCAAAACCTCACTCCCTTGTCCATTGGGGAATTGCTTGAAAAATCTACTCGGTTGTCCCCTGAAGAGGTAATCAGAAGATCACATCCTTGGATAAAAAGTCTTAATACTAATCATAAGATTTTTTTACTCCAAGATTTTTATCAAATCTATTCAAACAGAGGTTAGAAAGCATAACAGCTAAAGAGTATCAGTGGTTAAAGTGTATCAGGTAAAAGTCAGTGAAAGTTAAAATGAAGTTACAGAGCAGTCAAAGGTAAACAGTAAAAGTAAATACAGAAGGCAGTAAAATGGTAAAAAGAGATGATAATACTTTCACCAATATTGAGGTTTGTCTAAAGTGAAAGTAAAACAGTCAAAAGAGCAAGAAAGTAAAAAGATGAAAAAACATAACAAGAAGGAACATTTTTGCAGAAATTGCATATTTTAGTCATAGTTTTGCAGAAAATATTGTGATCACTCCAAGATGAATTTTACAAAAATGAAGGAGGTTTATGTTCTTCAGAGGGCCATATACAAAAACCTCTCTCACTTTTCTAACAGCCATTATGGTTTTGGAAATATTAAACAATGTTGGAAAGCACTTTTTGCAGAAAATTTCAGTTTAAGTCATCATTTTGCAGAGAGTATTTTGGCCAATCCAAAATACTTCATACAAAACTGAAGGAAGTTTTTGTTCCTAAGATAACCATCTACAAAAACCTATCTCAGTGTTTTCACAGTGATTTTATAATGAGAGATACATGCGCATCTTTACAGGCCATTTTTCAGACTCTGTAAAACTCTGTTTTACACATATTTTTTACAGAGACTATTATGCATAGCTGGAGAGGAATTTTGGGAAAATGAAAGAGGTTTATCTCACCAACATATTTATCTACAATAACATCTTTCACTTTTTACATATCTATTACGGATTGAGAAATACAAAAATATCATTGGACCCCAAGTTTGCAGAATTGTTGGAGCAGATTGCACAAAGAAAGGAAACAATTAGTGACTTGGATGCCTCATCATCAACTAATAGTTGGATCAAATTAGAATTCTTCTCTTTTTCATCACCTATCCATACAAAATAGTGCCAAATAGATGCATTAGTTTGAGTGTCCTTTAATTAATTTCTATTTATGTAAATAGTTGGAGAGATTTGTGAACCAATTTTGATATTTGTTTCAAGATATTTTAGTTTAGAATTGGTATAAATACTCCACTCTTGGAAGCATTGAGGGGATTCCATTACTTGGCTGTAACATTGAAACTTCAGAATAAAAGCGCTTGGAGAAATTTTTCGTGGCTTGGCTGGATGAGGATTTAAAGCACATGACTTGTTGCAGGATTCATGTGTTGGACAACAGTTCAATAAGTGTTTCTACCCTTTCTCTGAAATTTTATATCAGTCTATAATATCATCATATCCATTCCCGAATAATTTGCATAAGAGATTGAAACAGAATTTGCTTAATTGTACTCTGTTTCCAAATGTTATTATTCTTGATGTTTTCCTCTAAATTAGTTATAAGCATGAATTCTTAAATGCTCTTGCTTTACTTATTTAAACACTGTTGGTTACTATAACAAAGGATTCTTCATTGCTCTTTGTTTGTAGTCATTTCATTTCTTTCTTTTGGACATGGTGAAAGACTCTTAGTTGCCTTTCATCCCTTCAAATTCATCCCATCCACTTTAAATTTTAAGGATTGTTCTCTGTCTAGCTATCTTTCCCTGTAATACCATCTTGTGCTTAGAATAGAAATCCAGTAAAGCCATCCTTTGACTCCATAGCCCAATGGACTGAAAGCTCTCAATCTTGCCCTTAGTTTGTGGATTCCACCATTTTCCCAAAACAAACTCTTGAATCTATAACTAGCCTAAAACCTTCCAAGAACAAAGATAAATCATAAAGAGAGAGCCCTCTCTGGATGCAGATTGGCTAGATTCTACATCTAAAAGGTTGGTTTGTGGTTACCTCGGGTATACTTTCCTCTTACACAACTTCTAGGAAAACCTGAGTGATAACAACCGCCTTATTATCGCGCAACAATTTCATGCATGTCTCTAAAAAGGTAGTTAGCATAGAAGGATCCATCCCTGTCTATGGTTGATCCTTACTATCTGAAGTAGAGGCCTCTGCGAAGCTCTTCTTAGCTTCCATAAATGTCTTCTTTGCTTGTTCCAAGTCAAACTCATGTTCCTTTATAGGAGCTTTGCGAACCCATGTATCTTCCTCGGGTTGCTTCCCCTTATCTTCCCCTGTTGTCACGCCACTTCTGAGCATCATGTTCACATTGGGGTCTTCTTTGCATGGTTCAGACCTCATCATTTGGATATTCTGAGTCGGAGTAGGCTGTAGTGCCCCTTTCTCATGCATCTGGGCTATCAACGTAGGACAATCTACCATTTCGTGATCAAACTGAGAATATTACGAACATGATGTTCTCGTTGGGTTGGTAGAATCGCGAGCCTAGTGCCCTGGTCCTTCGCAATTGTAACAAATTAACTGTCCGTGGCCCCTTCCTGGCCCCATTCCTCTTCGTCCACGACCTCATCCCTGAAATCCAGCGCATGCCATCCACGCGGCTGGGTCGAGGCCTTGCGTTTCCATCTGCATTCTATATGCTGGGTTCTTCTCCATCATTAACTCGTTGCTGCGATGAGTATGCTCGTCGTGGCCCACCAATCTACATAAATTACAAAACAACTGCTGTGGAGTCTGGGTATACTTCTGTAATAGATGAGAGTTGTCCATCGTGTGCTTTCCTCCTATCTGACAAATGGTGCACCAGAGCGCCGGCACCGCAATTAGCCCTATCTGTGGCTCTGGTCTCAACGACATTGTTCCCCCTCCTGCCAAGTAGTTCGCGAATACTAGACAATGGTCTTTGTCATGGCCCTGGCCTTTACATTTTATGCACCACACTTTTTCGCATGCCTCTGGCTGTGGTGCCCTATCCTGCTTCAAAATCTACATCTCCAAGCATAGATTCTGTAGTTGCGCGTGGATTTGTTGGACTCCCAACCCTGGATCATGTATCGGTGTTTCATGCAACCTCATCGCCATTTCCAACGCTTCGGCCTAGGTTGAAAGCTTCTGTTGTGACAAAGCCATCCTTAGGTGTGGTGTCAAAGACGCCACAAACCACGCACGGTGCTGCGCATCTGTCAGCGTCATATTAGCCTTGTGGATCATACTCTTCAGCCTTTGATCCAGATCCCAGGGGGTCTCGCCTGGAAGCATCGCGATCTCTTTAAATACGATGATTAACTGTGTCTCTAATTTCGACCGGCTAAATTCTTTGTTCAACACATTCAGGATCTCCGCTATTTCTACATTTGGGTGATCATTCGAGTGCTTGATATACCATGTTAGTGCGCAATCCTGCAATGTGCTCACCAATGTGGCCTTCTTAATGTTGTCATCTGTGACCCCTTGTGCTTCCCATACTACTCTTACCACAAACCAGAACTGGTCTAGATCCTCATTCCCTACTCCTCTGAATACGGGTAGCTTGATCGCGCTCGCCATGCTGAACCGTGGGGGTGGTGGAGGTGGGGTGGGTGAAGATGGAGGTGAAGTAGGTGAAGCGGGTGATGGTGTAAGTGGAGGTGATAACTGTGGAATGCGCTGCCTTATCACACTGACTGCACTTCTTGGAGAAACCCGAGCGCAGTCTTCCTCACTCTCTCGCGAAAGTGAAATTAAAGGATTGTTTCCTAATCCCTCGGTCCCTTTCTAGATCCTTCCACTCCACATCGTTCCAAACATCAATGTGTTTGTATCACCCGTTTTTCACATAACAACATCTTAATACAGGTGTTCAAGGATTTAATGTACCTACCTCGTGGTCCCTTGAGTAAACATCATTATGATTCGCTATAGATCACGGTTGTGTCTATCGCGAACTCAATGATAAATCCTCGTATTATTCGGTCGAGGCAATGATCCACGACCTACGTGACCTTATCTTCTGATGCCTCTAGTATGCGCACTAGCTTCAGACTCCACACTATCGATTGATCGAGCTTATACCTTCCCTAGCTATCAGCTAACCTCGCGATCCAATCATACAACTCTGAAGAGAAGGACGCGAAGAAGATCTCTTGGATTTTTGTATATACGTAGCGATCCAGCCACCTCTTCTCAGATATCTGTGGAGTTCTGTTTTCCTGTGCCACGAACTCGTGAAGTTTCTGATCCAACCACCCTTCAATTTCCTTCTTCGTAGGGTTCCAATGTTCTGACATCAGAAATCCCTTAGGCAGATCCCAGCCTTGGCAACGAAACCATTTGTTGGCTTGTTGGGGCCTGACCCAGTTTCAGAAGTGATCTAGCCAAACAAATCCAGAAACTACTGGCCCTTTCAACAATAGTCCGTGGTGCGCGGACTGATGTCTCACCCAAGGTAGTATGGGAGGGTGTTGGAACTAGGTTTCCTCACCCTAGGGATGTCTTGATGAAGTTTGGGAATTTCACGAACTAATCCTGCGTGCTTGTGCTGCTCCGCGCAACTGTCTGACCTTCGCGTAGCTCTGTAAAGGGCACGAAGAGGCACTGTCTAGTTCCTTTATCGTTACTGTGTTATTATTATAGATTTGACTTAATTTTGTTGGCCCAGTAATCTTATCAATCATTCAATCATTCATAACAAGTGCGTGCAATTATAAACTGTAAAGAGATGCACAAGACTATAACAGAAGCATAAACACATAGATCTACAAGTAGGTGCACAATATTTCAGAATCAACTTATCTTTTATTAACTTCTGTTCCGTTCAATCCCAACTCCGCCCTGCGCACACAGTTGCAGGGGTCCACACACACAGCTACGGACTTTACCAGACCTCTACGCACACAACTGCAGAGCCTCTCCTTACTACTACAACCCAAGACTCAGACTTACTGACTCATAATGAAATCCTTATTCAAAGCCCAATAACCCTTCAGATCAAGACTAACCAAAAAAACTAACTTCTACACTTAGAGCCTCGCTCTATTTATACATTCCCATGGTTCGCAGACCATGGGTAGGTTGACACATTCTATATTAAATTACAATATTTTAGGGTGGACAACCCTCGACTCTCGCGCTCCGCGCCCACATTTCGCAGGGTCTTACATTACTTTTGACCAAAATTCGAGCTACAAGCCCCAAAAATACGCTATGGGGGGATTCGCTACCCCAAAACCTGACACATCTTGGCATGTTTCCCTGGCTTCTAATATGCCTTAACACTACCTAGCATACCTTATCACTCCCTCCTTAGCACACCGGGAACTCACTAACACTTCCTGTCACAAAATCTTAATCGTTCATTTGCATGTATTATTTTCACCTATTTCTCCCTTGTGTTCCCCTAACACTCCTTAAAACTTCCTAGCATGTGTTTTTGATGGACAAAACAATATATATAGGGAAACTCATTCTCCATTTGTGGACAAGAAAATTTGGTTAAGTCTGTAATAAGAAGTGTGAAGATAACCAACCAAGAGAAGGAAACAAAGAGAGAAGATTTTGGTGTTGTTTATGGGTCTATTTTAGGGCTAATAGATCTACACGTGTGAAGGAAGGAAGAACTATCTACTACAAAAAAGGTCGAAGATTTTGTTGTTGTCCAAGAAGTCGAATCAAGGAAGAAAATAAGCAATATTACATGCCGAATTATAGTAAGAGTTCATACCATCCAAGTGAAGAAGATCAAGGTTCAAAAGGTTGGTCAACCACACGTCTAGGGTTTATGCAAGAGGGCCAAGAACTACAGATTTGATTCATGGAACTGGATGAAGGATAGTTAAGTTATTGAAGGAAGAAGCCTGATCATCATTGACTCAAGGAAAAATAAGGAAGTTGAATCAAGGATGCTTGTGACTTGGTCTTGGAGAGGTCATTGAGTCAAGGGTTTAGGCCATGGGTCTAGGCCATGGTCTTGGTATTCGTCAATTGAAGTCTATATAAGAAGAAGATCTCGTTTGGGTTTTCCTCTCATGTTGGAGAGGTTTTGGCCCTGGTTGATCACATATTCTATGTGTCTCTTGTCTCCTCATTGTTTATGCATTGGTAGATGTTTGATGAAGAATATGGTTTTGAGCATTGTTTGTTATTTTGGATTAGTCTTGAATGTGTTTGCGTATGAAAAAATGGTTGGGTTTGTAAACTGTGAGTAGAGCAGTGTTTGATTGATTCATTCTTCCTACAATAGAATGTGTCTCTTAGACAATTAATTTAGTGGAAACATGGGTATTTGGACAATTATTTTGGAATTTATGCACCTTACAAGTACATCAACTCATATAATGCATAAATATAATAGAAAGTTGTAATGTGTTGCATCATAGAAAGGATATTGATAAAATATGATAGCTTAAATGTACATGATAGTTTGGAAATGTGGAGAATAACTCTTTTTTAGTCATAGGTAGCCTAATCAATTCCTTTTCTAATATTTAAATGTCCATGATGATTTCGAAAGTAGGTGGGTAGCAATTCTTACTCATGTCATAGATAGCCTAACGAGTACTTTTCTCTATCTAGAATGATACTAGATACACAACTTTTTTGTATTGTGTGCTTCAATTTTTTTTAATAATATATCATGTTATAAAAACTTTAAAATAAGCTTCCCACTTTGGTTCTTGCATTTGTGGTACAATCTGAACCCAACTTCTGAAAGTAGTGTTATTCTGGAGGATACCAACAATATTTTTCACTCCATAAAGGTTTTAACCTATCTTTAGTCTTTGCTGAGTTTTTTTGGATGATTGTACTTTAAAAATAAAGATGCATCTGCAGTTTTCTCACTTGCTAATTTAGAATCAATGAAAAAAATCAAAATAATTACTTACATTTATTTGTATAGTTTACCTGAAATTGAGGGAACATGGTGATTACATCAAATGAGTGTGAAATTGAATTTTGAAATTTTATTAATGTCCTCAATGCTTGGAAAATGTAATGGGATCAGATGATAAGTTAACATGTAAGGTATTTAGTGAGACAATGCTTCTCTTCTAAGAAAAGTATATATAAACCAAGTGCAATACGAGGGAGAGAGAGGATTTTGTAGTGTGCAAAGCTTAGTTGTGTGGGTTTGGGGCTAAGGCGTAGTTGCTCCATTTAACTAAAGTAAAATGAGAGGAAATGAGGCAATGCATACTTTGTAAATCTTAGCTATGAGGATTTGGGGTTTAAGGCTTAGTCACTTCAAAATTGAAATAAAATGAGATCAAATGAGACAAGGACTTGCAAATTATTAGTTATATGTAATGAAATTAAAGTGAGTAAACACAAAGTATCAAAATTCAAAGTAGAATCAACCCTTGTGTATGAAAATTTAGTCAAGCATTTTTTTATGGATGAATTCCCACTCAAATATACATTTCATTAATGCAAAAGCTTAGAAAACCACATCTATGTAATCGAGGTATCCCTCTTAGATGTACAAACATTTCCCCTTGGGTTCCCATTGACTTTGAGGTTGTGTTCCCCTACACTCCTATATGCTTACTAGGGATACTACACTCCAACATGACGGACTCTAAGATATATTGTGATAGGGGGGATGAGGGTTTCAAAAATTCTTGTTGCCACAAGAAAGCCTTGCCATGTTTAATTCAACAATACGGGAGCAAAATACTCATGTAGAAGGATCTATGGTGCTTTTTCAATTGTTGGAAATAGAAATGACATACATTATGATGCTTCTTGGTATAATATTACCGATTCATGGTGAAAGATCAGTGGATCCTTGGGTAGAACTATACCAATGTGTGGGTGGGACCAGGCTCATGAGATTCATGTTTTACTACCATCACAATGAACTACAACCAAATTGACTCACGAGATTCATTTTTTATTGCCATAACAATGAACTACATCGAAATTGGTTATAAAAGATTGCATTCTTAAAAGTTATTTTCTAGCTTTAAAGTTTGACATAATAATTATAAAACCAAATCTCATTTGTTTAAATAACATGGAAACCCATAATAGTAGTATTAGATAATTAAACATTAATAAAAAATATTTATATTTTTTTGTTTAATTATATAAAATCCAAATTGTTTAAAAATACAACTTACAACATGGTTAATTATTTTGCAATTTTGAAAAATAAAAATATATATTTTTGAAAAGAGTATACAAAGATAAGAAAATATACATTTCATACATTTTTATATATTCTTTGTTTTGCTGAAGCAATTGTCGATCCTTCTAATTCATTAATTCAAAAGAAAAATACATATTGTACATAAGACCTGATCCTTTACAAGAATTCGGGAAAAAGGACTCCCTGCCAATGACCAAAACCACCCAAGCTACTACAGTGATCACCAAACTTTTGAGAAATAAACGTGGAAAGTTTGCAAGAGCCCCCACCCACACTTCCGGATAAAACATACTTCATAGAGCCAACATCTGACCATGGATACCCTCGACCGTACAAATTCCACCCACCATGAAAGAGGGAGAAAACGCGCCAAACCAGATGAAAGGTTAGGGCCCACCTGGCCCCACCAAAAACAACACAATCGATCCCAACCGTTGATCCTGTCTACTGAATCCAACAGCCAGAAATCATATTTCATGGCATAACACGACAGAGAGATAGTATGCGATCGAAGGTGGTATCAAAGTCAACCCACCTGCCACGTGTAACAATCTCTATGGAATTGCTCCCGAAACTGGAAAACCATAAACCGCTTATGTAACGCGCGATCACAAGAACACCCACCATGCCGTGGTTTTCAAGCCCTAAAGTGGAGAGGTAGAGAATTCCAGCGGTTAGAAAAACGGACCACTCATTCTGATTATTCTTGCTACAGAACCAGACTCCGATACTGTGCTTGTTTGGGGAAAGACCAGGCCACTTTTCTACCAAAGAACTGAGAACCTCGTTCAACTGACTCCAAGATAAAATGAGACCAATTTTAGCATGCCTTCCTACCAAATACATATTGATAGGATACAAAAGTACAAGCCGGGGAGATCAATTCATGCCAGTCAACCTGGCTTGATATCTGAACACTTCTTTGTCTTCTACGACTTGTTCTTCACAGAGAACCTTTAAACAGTTTTGAGGTATCTCCTGCCACTTTTTTGCCCTTCTACCATCAACATTATTCACTCCTTGGTTGGCTAGAAGGTCTGCTAGTTTATTGGCTGAACGTCAAACATGTTTGAAACTCACCGTTCGAAGCTCCTGGAGGTGAACGTGGATTCTTTGGTAGACCTGGATTAGCTTCCATTGAGTGAAGACTTTCTCCGGCTGAGTACCGCAGTTGATTCTTTTCATAGAGTTAATGGTTATCTCTGAGTCAACTTCAACAATGACAATAGAGCCATGGTATTGGATCAGAAACTCTAGACATTGTTACAGAGCCATTAATTCTGCCATATTATTTATGGCTCTTCCCAAATGGTAGTGGAAGATAAAGATAATAATACCCTTATCATCTCTTAAAACTCCTCCAAAACCAGTTGTTCTTGGGTTGCCTTTTGAAGCACCATCTATGTTGTATTTTAGATAGCCTTCTGGTGGGGGTTGCCAGAAATCCTTCTCTGTATCCATGGTAATGTTCTTCTTGATGATTCCTTGGGGAATAATCTCTTTCATTCTTAGTTGTCTGAGAATTCTCAGCTCAGTCTCAGAGGGGGGACTCTTAGGGAGATTGCAAACTGTGATACTAACTGTCTCCCTAAGCTGTTTTAGGATCAGATCAAATAGTCTTAAAGGAATAACCTTTTCATTCTTAAAAATTATTTTATTTCTTTCTTTGCAAACATTCTAGATAATGAAGCTTGGCGTGAAGGCCTAGGCCAAATTAAGGAACTCATTCTCCAAATAGTTTCCTCTCCACTTGTTTAGGGTATTTGTGATACTACTTCTGTCCCTATCTATCTGTTGGAAAATGATAGAGAAAGAATCCCACAACCATGTGGTGTAAGAGTAGTTGTTAAGAATGTGCTCCATGGTCTCCTCCTACTCTTCACAACACTGGCATTTGGAAGGTCCCATAACCCCCTCTTTTCCTAATGTTGTCCTAAGTTAAAATTTTCTTATGATGAACCACCACATGAAAAGCTTGATTTTCACAACCTTGGTGCTTCCAGGTATCTACTGGAACATTGGAATCAAGCTCAAGGAGAATAACTTTAACTTCCTTAAGATTAAAGGTGCCTTTATTGTTATTGCCCCATCTCAATTGATCCTGCCCCTCTGTAACTAAAATAATTCTTTGTTTAAGCAAGCTCCCCAGAGCCACTGCTTTAATTTTAATGGGGCTATCCTCTCTGCAATCAATTTTCCTCCAGTTTCTCCACTTTTCAGAGTTTTGAGCAGGATCCCATAAATACTTAACTTTTTTTAACCCTTGAGAATCTATTTCCTGCTTGAGGCATAAAAATTCCTCTGTTAACGGTGTTGGTTCTTGTTGCCATTTGTCCTCCCAAAAGAGTGCAAGATATCCTACTCTGATTTCCAAAAAACTGTTTTTTTGAACTAGGCTTATATCTTCCCAGGCTCTGTTCCAGATATGAGATCCTTTTAAATTTCCAGACATCCTTATGAGATCATTAGTGTGCCAAGAGCTGGCATATTTCTCTTTCCAGATCCTTGCCCACTGGGTTGTTGGCTCTTGAACCCATCGCCACCAAAGCTTGGCTCCTAACACTTTTCTAAGAATCTCCTGATCATCCAAGCCTAGACCCCCATGAATCTTGGGTTTACAGATTTTATCCCAAGAGACCAGGGCCCACTTCTTCTTAGTTTCATCCTTACCCCATAGGAAATATCTTTGTATATTCCTGAATTGCTCTAAAACCCCTTTGGGAGCTGGGAGGGCTGATAACATAAAACCGGGATGGATTGCAAAACTGCCTTTGTCAGAACCAACCTGCTTGCCAAGTTCAAGACTCTGAAGGTCCAACTTTTGACTTTGTCCTGCATCTTATTAAGCACCATTTCCTAGATACTCTTGTGCATAGGTCTGACTATGAGAGGGATTCTCAAATACTTTGTGGGGAGGGAATCCCTTTGGAAGCCAAGAATTATTGAGATATTTCTCTGAATAGCTATGTTAGTGTTTAAGAAGAAGATTTTTGACTTAGAGAGGCTGGCCTCCATACCTATAGCCATGGAAAATTCCTTCAGGATTTGATTGAAGGCTTAAGCTTCTTTGATTGTGGGGATTCCTTGCAGCATGGTGTCATCTACAAATTGTTGGTGAGTCAGAGCTTGACCATTCTCAGATAATTGAAGTCCTTTGATTTTGCCTGTTTCCTTGGCATGCTTAATGGAGCTGCCAATTCCTTCCATCATGAGAATAAAAAGAAAGGGAGAGAGCGGGTCTCCCTGCCTAAGGCCTCTAGAAGGAATGAATATCTCTGAGGGAAATCCATTCACCAAAATTGAAAAGCTGGATGAAGTCACCAGAGACATGACCCATCTGACCCAGTTGTGATCGAAGCCAAAAGAAGTGAGGACCTTCTTGATGTAAATCCAATTCACCTTGTCATATGCTTTGGCAATATCCAATTGCATGATCATCCCCATCTGCTTTTTACTAATAAGCGTATGAACCACTTCATGGGCTTGAATAATGTTATTTAAAATTTGTCTGCCCTCCACATAACCTGCCTGTTCCTCTGATACTAAGTAAGGAAGGAGAGGTCTTAATCTGTTAGCAACAACTTTGGATATTATCTTGTAAACTACATTACATAAGGCTATGGGTCTATACTTATCTGCAGTTTGAGCTAATTCCTATTTGGGGATCAAGGATATGAAGGAGGCGTTGAGGGCTTTCAGGATGGTTTTGCTACACCTGGAATCCTCCACCACATTCAGAATATCTTGTTTGACAATATGCCAACACGCTTTAAAAAAATCCACATTGAAACCATCCGGGCCTGGTGCTTTGCAATTTTACATGTATTTGAGAAACTCACTGACTTCCTCTTCAGTAACTGGTCTATTGAGGTTAAAATTGTCCTCTCTAGACACCAACTTAGGGATATGCCATATAATTTCCTTGATGGATTGTTCCCTGTTTGAATTTTTTTCCCGAGTGATGTTTCAGAAATGCTTAACAAGAACAACTTCAATATTCTTATGAGTGTTTTGAAGCTCCCCATTCTCGTTCTTTATCGAAGAGATTCTGTTGTGTGCTCTATTAGCTAAGGTGGATCTATGGAAAAATCTTGTATTCCACTCTCCTTCCTTGAGCCATTGAACTCTAGACTTTTGCCTCCAAAATATTTCCTCTTATTTGCATAATTTTTCCCATTCTTGATGATGTTTGTCAGCCTAATTGCTTTTGACTTTGTCAAAGCCGTCTTGGATCAATGCCTGGTTGAGTTCCTAAATTTTGATTTCCAAAGATTTTTTGTTCAGAAAAATGTTTCCAAAATCCTTCTTGTTCCATTCTTTGAGCCTAAACTTGACATGCCTTAGTCTTTTATGCAGGATGTACATTTGTGATCCTTGTAATTACAGGGCTTCAGACCACCATTGTTCAATTTTACTGGCAAAAACGAGTGGGAGAGCCAGATATTTTCGAATTTGAAGGGCCTATTTCTGGGAGAAATCATACCCTTGATTTCCAATTGGATCGGCCAGTGATCTGAACCTCTGAAGGGAAGGATTCTTGTTGTTATTTATTTATCTATAATCATCAGCTCCTCTGAAATCATGAACCTATCTAATTTAGAGGCTACCTGTGCCTCACCTCCTCTTTTGTTGTTCCATGTAAAAAGGCCATTGCTCAATTTTAAATCATCCAATTTCATATCATCTGTGAATGATTGGAACGCTAAAGAGTCTTTGGCTAGTGCTCTAGTTCCTCCTTTTTTTCCGAAAGAGACTTGATCATATTAAAATCACCTCCCAAGATCCAAGGAATCCCACCCTATCTATTCTTGAGGTCTATAAGGGAATTTATCAATTTGATTTTGTCATCTATTTTTTGAGGGCCGTAAACATTTGCGACTAGGAAGGTTTCCGAAACCCCCATTGGTTGCATGATCACTGATAGGTAATTTCTGGATGCTTCAGCGTCTATAATACTAATTTTCTGGGGATTCCAAAGAGTTAGAATACCCCCTGTTGTACTTTCAACTTTAACTTCTAGAAACTCAAATCTGTTGAGCCATTTGCTATGAATTTGTTTTATTTTCTAAATGGAACATTTGGTTTCCTAGATGAATATCTGTCCATCATTTCTTGTTTCATTCTATTACTTAGCATTCTTTGTTTCCTTTTACTACCTAGACCTCTAATATTCCAGGATGTGAACTTCATAATTCAAGATTTTTAAAAGAGTAACTAGTCAAGTCTTTCATCTTACCTGAGTCTATCATTAACTTTCCACATTCCATCAAGAGGTCCTTCTGCTTTTTCCTACCCATTTTCTTTCCCGCATTTCTGGTAGCTAATCTTGGAGTTGATTTAATTGTTTTCACACCTCTGTACGCCTGCTTGTCAATGTTTTTTCCTTTATCTAACCCTTTTTCCTGAGTTTTTCATAAAAACAACTATTGGATTCTGTTGCAATCATATTGGGGTAGTGAATCTATCCCTCCCGTGGTTCCCTGCAACAGGAACCCTTCCAGATCTAGGTGTTCCTTGTCTAGAATTTCTTGAAGTTCATGGTCCTCCATATCTGTTTCACTTTGGGTCATTTCCTAATCCATCTCTAGTTATGTTTCACTCATCATAATTTCTTTTTTATTACCCATCTCTTGTGTTGGGTGGCCATTTTCTTCCTTTTCCTTTTCATTAGGTCCGTCCTCCATATATTGATCTTCATTTGCCATTTCTTCATTCTCTTCTAGTGTTTGATACCTATTTTGACTAGCCTTTGACCCTCATTACGAATATTCTTTGGTCCTTTTTTGCCTCCTTTTCCTATACTTACCACTTTCTGAAAGATTTATGTGTCCTTCATTGCATTTTGTTTGCTCTTATTGTCTGCTCTGCTAAGAGGACAATCTCTGAACAAGTGTCCATGTTCATGGCATTTACGACATCTGAACGAGATATGCTCATAGTCCATTGTTTGCACCCAATCCTTATCAAAAACTTCCAGTATGAATTCATCTGGAAGGGCTCCTGATAGATCCATTTCTACATAGATTCTTGCATAGGAAGTGTATTTTCCCCTTCTTGTGGCTTCCGAAGCTTTAACAAAACGACCTAGTTTATTGCCTATGGCTGCAAGCGATTCAGTTTGCCAGTAATCGAGAGGTAGAGAATAGAGCCTTACCCAGATGGATACTGAAGTGAAAGTCTCTTGCTCTGGAAAAAAGTTCATAATCCAGGGCCTCGTATAGAGGCCAGCTGCTGCATAAAAATAGGGTCCTCCTTTGAATATTTTGTCTTTGTCTTCAATACTTGTGAACACCACAATGAAGAATCCTTTTGACCAAAGATACAAATCGATGCTTCATTTGGGTTTCTAGTGGTACTTGATCCACATCTGTAAAGCCTTTTCCATGGGTCATAGTCCCATGAATTTTTAGATTATAGCATAAGTCCCCATTTGTTCCCTGTGTGCCTACAGTGCAGGATCGTTTAGCACTACTTTGGGAATAGTCTCTGTTTTGGGTCTGCATGGTCCTTTTTGTTTATTGTCCCTTGTTCTCTAGCTTTTGTCTTCTTTCTCCTTGTCTTTAGTGCTGACATTTTTGTTGGGTCTGACCCCATTTGTCTCCTTTTCATTATTAATTTTTCCCCTTTCCCCAGAACTTCTGACATTATCTGATGGGGATTTGCCTCTGCTGGCAATGACCTCCTTGTAGATGGGAATGGAGGTCCCTCCTTTGTAGCCCTCCATTAGGAGCAAGCATTGAAACTCAGAGAAACCCTAGCTGCGCGATTATCTCCCGCTCCTCCAGTAGCTCTTGTTCCAAAATCTCATACATTTTTATATATTCATAAAATATAATGTTTTTAAAATTTATTAAAAAATAAATAATTATAATTAAAAATTTAACGCTCATCCAAATTAAAAATTTAATTTTTCTTTCCCGCCTTAGTGTATTCAAATGAATGTGTAGTTGAAAAAAAAGGAAAGACCATTTTTCCATGTTTTCTTCCCCACCTTAGTGTATTAAAATGAATGTTGAGTAGTTGAAAAAAGAGGAAAGACCATTATGTCATGTTTTCTTCCCCACCTTAGTGTATTCGAATGAATATTGAGTAGTTGAAAAAAATAGAAAGACCAAGTTTTCTTCCTCGCCTTAGTGTATTCGAATGAATGTTGAGTAGTTGAAAAAAAAGGAAAGACCATTGGCACAGTACAATTTGATATGTGGCTATATGGAAACAGGTACAATGGTTGGATCAAGGCATATACACACATAGAAAATGATTAGCGCATTTGGAAAACGTTTAAATTATAATTCATGCGGAAAATATAGACAAATAAACCGAACATCGTTCTGGGGGTAGCAAAAAAAAAACTCTAAGGTTACTTGGTGTGGGATTATCCGTTGCCAGAGCGAGGAGCTGAGAATGCATAGTCTGGTGCAGCTCAGTTCTGGCAGCAAATCAAACGAGACCACTTATAGGAGAATCAACATCAGAGCAGGTTTCCTGGAGAGACTGCTCGGTGAAAGAGGTCTTCTCCCAAGGTAACCGAAGTAGGGTAAAGTGCCTAGAAGCTAATCCATCGTCAGATCGCAGCAGAGGCTTCTTACCGTCGATCTGGGTGGGCGAACCAACAATTTGATCTATGGCTATATGGAAACAGGTACAGTGGCTGGATCAATCTTTAGGGTTTCTAGATTGATGGCCATTCTTAGAATTGATTTGCAAATTTGCTTTACATTTTCACATGAAATGTATATTGAGTAGTTGAAAAAAAAAGGAAAGACCATGGGCACAATATAATCTGATATGTGGCTATATGGAAACAAGTACAGGTCGTTGGATCAATTTTTAGGGTTTCTAGATCGATGGCCATTCTTAGAATTGATTTGCAAATTTGTTTTATATTTTCACATGAAATGTTGCAGTAATTCGCTGGAAGTGATTGTTTCATGGTTGAATTTGGATGCGTTGAGAAATAAGATTGAGGAGGATCTCTTCAATGGCTTGCTCACAAAACATGGATCTATTTTCATTGGGCAAATTTGGACCACGATGGAAGGATAAAAAGCCTTGGTCTTCTTTCAAGAGCCCAAGAAAATACTTGCATAGGTTCCCTTTCTCTCCTTTAATTCCTTCCTTGATTTCAATTGCTTCAAACAATCTACCAACTTTTTCACCTGAAATTAGGTTATTTGGGTTTTGTTTTTTCACCTGAAGTTCCAGTCATACAATACATCCATGTCCAACCACTAGTTCCAATAGTGGAACATTACAACCAAATCCACCTGCTCCTCCAAAGAGATGTACTAGCTCTGCGCAGTGGAGAAGCCAAGGCTCGTTACAATACTATCCAAGCTCTCTCCAAGATAGTCTTATCGGAAGCTTGGATGACCAAAAGCCTTTACAATGAGTTATGAAGTTCTATTTATAGGAAAGGGTAGGGTGACCCTTGACATTACCCTTTGTGACAATTCATCTACCCTCATGACTCTTCATCTACTCTATGACTGTTACATCCAACTATTGACACTTGAACTTCCACTTGACACAACGTTACATTACAATGCACATGTGCTCATGTGAGACAAAATGGCTTGAGCAAGCCAT
>APFE031185810.1:152023-162610 GCA_000404065.3 Pinus taeda
ATATTTAATCTTGATCTTTAATGATGCTTTATACTTTTAATATGTTTAATATTTAATCACTAAAAAATGATATTAACAATTAAAATTTCATATTGTTCCGATCAGACCCAAAATTTATCCTCATAAACATAATGATAATCTTGAAAACCTTAAACATTTCTCCACGGTATGAATTCATTCATTCTTAATGCTGAATCAAGTGAAAAAGAGACGAGATGCTGCCTTCTTGTAGGGGAATTCAACAGATAATATTTTTGAAACCATTTAGAAATTCTATCATGATCTTCAAAATGACCAACCTAAAAACCCGAAAAATATCTCAAAAATGACCATTTACATGGTGTAACTATGATATGAGAAGAACCTAGTGTGGAAACCCTAATATGATATTATTCATCGAACTTGTCAAGGAAATGAGGACGTAACATAACCATTAGCGAGAGTTGAAGTGTTTCACTGTCTTGAAAAACCTTGAGACCCTTAATTGGTAGATCATTGAATATCAATGGTTTTATATGATCAAAATATGAATGCATACAATCACCATCAGTTATGACATCAAAATGATATTTGACTATATCGTTGGTTTGATAATATGTTACAACATTGGTAGTTGGCTTTTCAACATATAAGATTCTTCTCATTTGAAAGATGGAGAGGATTCAACCAGAGGAGTTTCATGAAATAGATGAGTCATTTGACTTCTTCCCCCACATACAATGGATTTCCATTCAAATGAAATAAGATAAAGGTAGCACCAACTTGTACCAGATCACAATCTGCACCATCTAGGCGAGAAGTTGAAGAATTTGAAGCAATGGCAAGTGTACTCTCTTCAACAAAATAATCATGGTATAAGGAGTGGTGCATAGTGGATGATAAAAGATGAAAATATTCTCTCAAGGAAACATCACTCAAATCAAAATATTTCAAACATGAGATTTCATCTAGTGAGATGGTGTTTAAAGGAGAATCTTGTGAGGAATTTGACCTAGTTAGGGATCTCATAAGTATTGAGAGAACCTAACATAACCATCAACAGAAGTTGAAGTGCCGCAACTTCCTAACAAGTGCCTAAAATTTCCAAAGGTGAATCGTAAAACTTCATTGTCTTGGTGAGATCAACAAATGAATATGAACAACTATCATTAGATGTATTAGTGAATACATTGTCAATAGGATGACAATTGCTAAAGTTACTAATTCACTTAGATTTGGAACATGAGACTCTTCAAGGATTATGAATGAAGATGAATCGATAGGAGGACTTTCTTGAAAATTTTGAGATTTAGAATATTTATCTTCACCTATTAAAGATTGCATATTAAAAAGATCATGAATAAGGAATTAAATATTTTCAACTTCTGAAAGTGAGACATCACCATCTTGTACCTAATTGCAATCAAAACCAATATGATAAAGATATAAAGGGTTTAGAGGAATCATTGGTGTAGAAAACTCATCAAATAAATCAGTGTACCTTGTGTAATGTGTTAAGGATGAAGGAATATGAAAATAATCAGGTGGAGAAACATCAATTCCAACTAAATTAGATCCAAAACTTAAATCCTACACATTAATATTAGCCTAAGAGATAAAGGGATCAACATGCATTTTATGCTCTAGGGAATCAATTGAACATCCATTGTCACCCAATACATAGCCTTTGTCCTGATAGGGAGGTGAAGGCAATAGAATATCATGGAAAGATGAAAGAAAAGTATGATCAGTTTTAGATTCATCAACATGACTATGAAATGATATCTTACCAATGTGATTATTAGAATGGTCTTGCTTGACTTTAACAAATTTTAATTGAGATTATGAATCAAGACAACTCTGCTCCTTTTCAGGCAAATCTTCCTCATTATCTCCGTCATCAACATCAAACATTTTCATATTAGGGAAAGAATCAATTTAATTTGTCAATGAAGATGAAAGAGGATCAGGGAAATCAGGGGGAAACATTTCCTCTTCCACAATTTGAGGTCTTCTTTTACTTAAAACTGAAGCAAATGTTGGCATAAATGAAATTAGGGAGGATAATATTAGAATATTCTGAAGACTGTCAACATTCAATTCAACTTTAGATTCCCTCTCAGAAAGGCAACTAGATGAGGAAACCCTCTCATTAGACAATACAAATTCCTATTTTTTCAGGAATTTTATAACAGATGTCGATAAATATTTGGAAAAATCCTACGTAGATTCATTTGGTCTCATTATGAGTTCATCAATTTCCTTAAATAAATCCTCAGATTTAGACTCTTGAAAACCAAGCAAAAACGCGTCAATGAACTGTTCAAAAGAATGAATAAAATCATACGACAAGGTTTTAGATCATAACTTGACGTGACATTGAAAGGTGAAAAGGAAAAGTCTACATAGGACACCATCATGCTGAACATCATTAGAGGTACAAATATCAAAAAATCAAAGGGTATGCTCAGATGGAGATATTTTCCCTTCACTATTAAACTTACGCTTTGACAAGAGATTGAACAAATTCCTAGGGATCGAAATATTTACCTTTTCAGAAAAGAACTTGGAATAAGGATTTCGGAAGGAGCGATTTCAAGATAGAAAGTTTGAATATAGGCTCCACAAGATCAACTTGTCATCTGGCCCTCCTTCTAGTGCCAAAATATCTTGATGGGGAAAAATGTCCCGCCAATAGTTAAGGGGTCTCACTAGTGTGAAGTCCCAATTAGACCTCACATCGTTTGGGATAGGAGCCCCATCTAGTATGTGGGTGTGGCTGCATCCATGTTAGTTTTTTCCTAGATATCATATGTGGAGATGTTAGAGTGAAGGCACAAATGAAATTCCCAGAGAATGGGATGAGATCAACTCATGATTGATATCCTACAAAAGGGAATACACGAATGTAACAAGAAAACAACAATAAGAAGCATGCCTCAAGAAAGAGTTAGTGAGCTAAAACCATCTCAAACATTCATGAATAGGAAGGTGTTAGAGGTTAATTTAAAATTAGTTCACAATAAGTTACCAACATTGCATGAAATAAGAAAGCAAAGATTCAAAGTAGACATGCAACCCATAAGCCACAAATTAATTCATTAACATATAACCCACATGAAAGAACACATACAAACACAATAGAAATGCATGATAGCCAATACAACCACCATTAATATGCATGAGAATCTATGTTGAAAGCGAAGAAAGTCTCATTATCCATGCCACAAATTCAAGCACATATTCGACAAGTCCATAAAAGCCTAATATTGGAACATGGGATGCTCATGCCATCTTCCAAAGAAAAAGCCTAACCTCACTACAACTCACCCAAGTCGCTGCTAAGAGATGAGTGCCTTTAGCTCCTTAAGCATGAAACAAATATCTAAAGGTAGCCTAGATCCATTGCTTAAAGTCCTAGATAAATGAGGCATGAGGGTATATTTATACAGATGAGGTGGCAGTTCACCTACAATGACCTTTCACCTACCCTCATGACTCTTTAACTTCTTGATAACTCTCTAATGTTTACTGAATATTACATGCCCAATCGATCTATGCATAGTTGTTGGAATTATGATAAGAAATATTTACATTATGATCAAAGATAGGTTATGAGGAGAATAGAGATGGTTATTGGAAACCCTAGAGTACTTGTTGCCAATTTTGTTGTAAAGTCATGGAGACTTGCATGACCTGATGAGTAGGGTTGCAATGTTCATTTGCTGTGTTGAATTTCTATTTTCCTGCTACCACCTTTAATGTTTAAGGATATTCCTTCAAGCTATCCTTGGATCATTTATTCATGCACATGTAATCTTTCTATGATAGTACTACCTTGAGAGATATGAGGCAAGGGTCCATTTATGCCATTTTTAGCTTTAGACCAAATAGAAAAGGCATCAAATGTGAACACCCTCAGGTGGTGTACTTGTGAGTGAAGGAGATCAGATTCACCCTTAGATATAGGCCAGTTTGTTGAGATCTCCACTCAAATAATATTGAACATTCCTTTTCTAGTGACTTTTGACTTTGGAGAATGTGCTAGATGTGTGATGATATTTTTTCTAGCTTAGGCATTCCTAAAATTGACCTTGCATATCTTTATTTGATCCTCTTTATGCTAGCTATTGCAAATTTAATTCCATTTTTTCTATTCAACTATCTCAATACTCAACATGTGCACCTCTATATCCTAGGAATATGTGTATTGTGTTGGCATTGATGTTGTGATGTGGCATTGTTGTTCTGATACAATGTGAATGGTTGGCATCAATGTCAACCTGATGGCATGAGTTGTTGATATCATGTGAAGTATAAGTACTTGGTTTGTATGTGGGTTGAAAACCTTAGTTCAATGGTTGCAAATGCTGGTGTAGGTATCTGTCCTTTATGTTGATGCCTTGGCAGGTTTTAGAGCTTCTACACCTAGTTGGCAATGTTAGAGACTGTCAAGTCATGTTTATGGTACTTGGTGCATCTGTGTGGATGGTGTTGGCTAGTATGATCAGTTGTAGGGTCTTGTAGGGCCTATCATTAATGATTTGAAGGTTATGAAAGTTTTGGAATAATGGTGGATTAGTTTGATGGCTTAAGTGTTAGTGCAATTGATGGATGCCATTCAAGTCAAGCTAGATTAGTTTGTGATAATGTGGTGATGTGGTAGTGGTTTCCTAAAGTGTTGTAGAGGCTACAATGGTTTCCTGAGGACTTACTAATCATGATCAACCAATGGAGCAAGTTTGACCAGCTTCTGAGCAAAGGAAAGTTGTTTTTTGTCATCCTCTGCCCCAGTCACTTGCATGAAAGTGTTATGAGAGTGATTGAAAGTCCTAGTCACTAGCTTGTTGTGTTGTGGGAGCGACTGAAATCTATTTCTCATAGGATTGCGCATGCGACTAAGAATTAGAACTAAAATTTCTCTGCATTCCTCACACTCATTAGGTGTTTATTTATTTTTCCTACTTTCCTTGTTCGAGACTAATCATGTAAAGGTTGGAAAAAAGTTTTTGAGCTTATAGAAGATGATTAAAAGAAAATATTCATTTTTAAATGAATTTAGTGGCTACATTGAGTCAATAAGCATTAAAATAAACCAATTCCAGCATATGAACAAAGCTCCACTACATAATTCGAATTAATTGATTTATTCATGTTCAGACATTACAAATAGGTAGAGAAATATTGTTCATTTGGTTGGTTCTCTTGATCGAGAAAATTGTCATAGTGTTTTGGAGAGCCATTGGCGAGGAGTGTGAATTCACTAAAGCAGAATGTGCATGGAGTTATAGTGGTAGCAGAGACAGAAGTGTGCATGGATGAAGACTATTTTTATGTGGAAGAAAAGTGATAGTGCTACAAAGGAGTTTTCTAATGCATTTGTGATTGCAGGGGCATGATTTTTATTTGAGTTTACATATGTTTCTGATATGATTGTGATAGATTTGCTGTAATTGTGTCTCATGCTTTTATATGGTAGTTATATATTGCATTATTGAGTTTTTTCATCTAGTTTATTTGGAGAAAATGTATTGAGGCTGTGTGAGCTGATAATGATGTATGAATGTGATAGATGGTTATGATTTGAGTTTGATTCAGTGATTGATGTTTTGTATTGAGAGTATTGATAATGTGCTATGATTATATTGATGTTGTGATGTTCATATTAAGAAACTCTAGGGTTCTAGTTTGAAAATGCATGAAAGTTGAACCACATAGAGAAGTGGCGTGGGTGCTCCCGATTAAATAAGTACTAAGAACAAATTTATTCATAACTGCAATGAGTGTTGGGCAAGGCTTGCTGATCATATGGGTGTCTGTAGGGTCATGAGATGGAGATCAGAGTTCCTTTAAGATATTTTCTATACTGTACTCCCTATGTAATGTTTTTCTTCACAAATAATAAAATATATTGAGCAACTCAATAACATCAAGGGTGGTTTTTGAACCGAAAGGGGTTTTCCACCAGATATCTTGTGTTCCTATGTGATGTGATGATTTTTGTCTCATTGTGCATGTTTATTAATATGTTATGGATCTCATGTGTTGATTTTAGTTGAAGTTACATGTTCAAATATGTTTCTTATTTATTAAGTAATGAATGGATGAATATATTGGTGAAATAATTGTACATTGTGGAATTGTTATCACTATTGATTCACCTACCCCACCCCCCTCTTAGTAGTGATCTTGGTTCCAAAATTTTGTCATTTTTGTAGTTGTGGCAAGATTTTGGGCCCACATTCCCCTTCTCATTGAGGGAAATCCTTTATAGAAGGTCACCAAAGCTAAGAATCATTCAATCTTCAGGGGTACAAATTTATTGCACAAGTTACATGACCCCATCATGCATGAGAATCTAGGTCCATCACTTGATGTTGTCCTTTTTAAATTCAAGAAAATTACATTGGTCAAATACATTTGGAGTCAAAGAATAAGACTAGAAAAAACAAATTCACTTAAATAAAGATAATAATTTGGACCCCTATACAATCCTTTTCTGCACCAAAATATTGTCAATGTTTGTGGTCTGTGCAGGATCATTTTGAGTATAAATAAATAAATATATCTTCTACGATGAAGCACCAAAGGCTACACTTGTTGAGTTCAGCCAATGGCTTAGGCCCAATTTATGAGCATATTTGAACACTTTTCCCATACATGCCACAAGATGAAGTTTTCAATGTACCCATAGGCATGATATAAAATCAAATGTGTGCGTAATTATGTGCTAACATGTTGAGCCACTATGGGTTCCTAAAATTTTGTTTCAAACATGCGATTTCCCATTTGCATGCTTGTCAGTCATATATTTTTCGTCAGGTTCATGTTCCTTATCATCACTATATTTACTTTCGCAATCATAATAAGTTCCTTCATCTTCTTCATTTTCTTCCTCTTTAATTCCATCTTCTTAGATAGGTCCATCTTCAGCAATCATGGCCCTTGTGCCATCTCTTCTATGCTTTTATACCTTAAACGTTACAATAACCTTCTTGTCACAACCTATCCAAGAAATAAATAAGCAATATGATGTGAGATTGTGTGTGCTTTCAACTGGTGCTTGGAATTCAACCATGACCAACCTTGAACCACTCTTCACTTTATCAACAACATCCTTAACTTATAGATTTATCTCCTTAATAAGTGCACAATAGCCTTCTAAACATTATTGAATAGCTTTAGACACAATGGTTACTGTAGTAGCCTCATCCATAAAACAAATATTTTCCGAAAACGACACATTTTTTTTGTGTAAGCTTGGCAATACTTCCTTTTTCTATTAATCATATATAGGCAGGTAACAAAAAATATGTCTGGAGGCCTCAACTTGCCTGAGGTAAACCAGGTATATTGGCCACCGATCAACATCATATGCCGTCCAAAATTTAAACAATTTGAGAATATCCATCCATGCTAAATATGCTATTATATCTACTATATGTTTAATCCTTCTATTATCAAAGGAAATTTTATTTGACCAGATCATCATAAAAAAACATTTCTTTCTGCTATTCTATTATAGTCATCAAATGACTCAATAGGGGCTGGGTCCTTAAAACTCGACCTGAGCACTTCATTCTACAACAAGCTTTGAATTTGTTTATCAACTCGTCCAAAACAGACATTCTAGTGATATTGCTATAGCTGCACAACTTGAATCTCTCTTTGGATGCCCTTTATGCTTGGATCCTCTTGTTGTGCTTGAGATGGCTCTCCTAGGTCCCTGTTCATTGTCATGGCCATGACCAGTAGGTTCTTCATTACCCAGTAAAGCTGGATTTTCTATCTAAACAACGTTATCCAGCTTCGGGTGTGTCCCAGATCTATGAACAGGGGATCCCATTCCTTCGTTCGAAGCGTTTTGTCGCTGCTTTGGAATTTAGCTCTGCCTCCCATGTTGAAATTATGGATTTAACTTGTGCTAGATTTCTTTCATGGTATGCATGCATGAGGTTCTACATGTTTTCCTACCCCTCTTTCGCCGAGTCTTGCTGGTCGAAGCCATCGACAATTTCTTTTTAATTTCTGTCTGTTTGCAAGCATGATGACCCCCTTGTCTTCCTGGCCTCGCTTCCTATTTCATAATTTTGTTTTCCTTCTTAATTTCTTCCAGCCACTACCCCTCTCTAATTCTTTCCTGCTCCCAGTATCGAAGCATCAAAGTTAGAAGGGGAGGAAAATTAAAAAAAACCTGTAAGAGTAGCATAAGTACAAACATTATAACTAGACCATATTTCATTCTTGGCCTTCCACCATTCCATGTAAAGCACCATTATAGAATCTCAAATTCAGATTTGAGGAATATGACCGGATTTCCCCCCAGTCCCTTCCCATAATTCCTTCATCCTCATTGTGCGCAACAATAAGTGATACTCTTCTCTCAACCATTTAATTCCTTCCTTGGAGTAGCCAGCCCATTGGGTTCCAGGCTTAGAAACCATGACACCCAGGTTGACAACAAGCAAATTTTGGGGAAACCTAAACAAGGAATGCAGGAGTTTGGCTATGTTCTAACTGAAATTGCAAGCCCGTTGAGGTCTGGAGCCCCCGATTCCTCCCTCCTACCTCGTTGGTTATTGAAGCTACCTTGCATCCTGACTTGAACTAGATTAGCTATGAGAATGGTGAAGAAAATACCTAGATCTCCCCCTAGTCAATCTTACAGCCCTCTACCTAGCCATCTCACCAATTCCACCGGATTGTACTTGCAATGGCATAATTATCACTCACACCGGGGTTCGAGTCCCCCAACTCCCAATTATTACCCCTCTCCTCCTTTGGTTTACCTGGGAGCCAAGTTGTGGCTGATTGGTCAAGCTTTCCAAATTTTTGGTACCCCAACATTCCTTTCCTTCCCCCCAGGTCTAGAGGTCTCCCAAGAACTAGACTAAGCAGGATTGGGTGAACAAGTGTGTATTGCAAATCCCATACTTCCCTCTCATCCCTCATTGGTTTTGGATATTTCCAGATGACTGCAGGTCCTCAAGGGAGCCCCAGCCCCCTCTATATCCCAATATTTGGGTTTCAATGATGGTCGTTGCAAATTTCACCACCCAGGGGCCAAAAAACACTCATAATCCTCCATGGATCCCCTTATTCCCCAACAATCTACCACACATTGCAGAAAGTAAAAAACCATACATCAACAACAGAATACTAAGCCAAATTTCTTTTGAAACATTCAAAACCACCACCATTCGATGCCAGAACAACCTCCATTCTTGCAGCAATGACTCCATATAGAGACTAAGGTAGTCTTGAATTACATACCAGTCTCCTTCCAAGTCGTTGAACGCATTTTCTAGGTGGAGGCAGAAATCCCTTCTCCCACAGGCCAAGTTCTCCCCCCAGTTTCCAGTCTCATCACCTGCTACTCGTTTCCTCCAACCTTGCATGCATGCAATTCCTGCCTTCACAACCTTTCCTCCTTGATTACCTACCGACCCACCCTTTTGTTTTCCCGAGGCAATCAACACCTACCTTTCTCTCTCGGCTCCTCCTGTCGCTCTCATGTGGGGTCCTTGGATGGGCCGCCCACTCACCCTATCCTCTTGTCCTTCAAGCATGCCCACGATCCAACTCCAGATCTCCTCTCCCATCACACCCCGATCAGGGGGAAAACCACACATTATTAGAGATAAGACCAACAAGCAATAACCAATAATTTCCTTCTTTATGGAACAAGGAGTAAAGTGCCTGAGGCAGAGCAATAGTAAGACCATTTCCATTTTACAATGAAATCCAAGCTCACACTGTAACAATGTCACTTTCTTGAATACCTTATTCACATGTAACATCAATTGTTATGGAAGACATCATGTTAAGAACTACCTTCACATCATTGAACTTTATATAAGTAAAACATGATTGAATTAGAAAATTCATACAGTCATTGGGAGTCTTTTTACTTCGATCCTAAAAGGTGCACACCTTTTTTCATCGAGTTTCTTTACAATAGCCTCACTAAAGTGAGGTAGGTGCAAAAAAATGGAGCAATACCCTCAATGAGGACCCTGTAATTAGCATTTCAATATGTTCCCTGTACTTTAAGATATGGATATAAGTTAAATGCAAGTCACACTTCATAGGTCATGTTTCAAAATTGTAGTACCATTGCGTGTTCAACCTACATTTTGCGACTTAGAGGAATGGAAAATATAGTCCAATCACGATTTTCTTTGATAGTACAGTCACAATTTTGGACAACAGTATTGATGAAAGCAACGGGTGTGATTTGCAGCTACAAGGGAATAAATGGGATCTGAGGTGTAGGCCTAGTTGCAACTTCGGTTCATAGAGAAAATTGCATTATTAAATGAATACCAGGATTGCAATCCGTGACCAAAGGCTCATCACGATTCAACACACTAGCGCGAGTTGCCATTGGGAAACATAGTTTCACTGGAGAAGGAATATGCGACTGGAAACCAAGTTGAAAAATTCACTGTGCGAAATATATAAAAGGGAACCTCCTACCTGTTGATGGCTCAAAAATCGCTGCCACAACATTGGGGGATAACCACCCGGTCTGGACCTTAGTACAACTCCTTTTCCGTTTGGGATGGTGGCTCCGACTGGAGATAACGGGACCAGTTTCCCGATAAT
>APFE031185810.1:180910-230415 GCA_000404065.3 Pinus taeda
ATATGTGAATGGGTGTGGGGTCTTGCGACGTCCACCTCCATCCCAGTACAGGAAATTCAGAATTAAAACACAACACATCCATCACATAGGCACTGTAATAGAATGTCGTAATAACCCTTTCTGTGACGCGATAGTTAGACCTGAAATCGAGGATGGCTTTGGCTAACTTGTCGGATAATATAACCGCCCAATCCATAATTTTGCCACTACATGCTGCCTCCATTAAGGGGACCATTTCTATGGTAAAGTTGGCAGAGTCATGCAATCCCCATAGTCTACACATCATAATTCCAGCATAGCAGTAAGGAGAACATAGGGAGTCAACTGAGTACTTACTCGAGGTTTCATGCTTGTGTTTCACTGGGTTTTGTCTCCAGCCTCGAATTGGTTCAGACTCGGTCTTATTCTCTGCTCGAAATTTCTCCAAAAATGCCGCATTATATTTTTTCTCTTCTGCCGGTAGGTGATACATTATCCTTAGATCTTCGGCTCGAAAAGAACCGAAAATCCTCCCGTCCGCAGTGCTAAACAATCTGTTGATAATTGGGAGTTCTTGGATTTCCCACCTTACCACATCCGTGTATGGGAGAATTTGCTCCCGGGCCGCAATTCTGTGCAGAAAGGAGTCGGCCAAGTCTTTTAAGTTGGCGTCGGATTTACTGGTATTCTCGCATGAGATTTCTACCTCGGTCACCTTCGGCTCTTCTGCTTCAATCAAATTATACGTCCCTTGCCAAGTGGTCCTGGTAAGTCCCAAGCACATTGTATCTGATATAAGCCCTTTGTTCTTACCGCTCAGATCAACAACAGCTTGCCCCGCGGCTGGCGAAGCAGTAGGCATTGTGGTCTTCTTGGACTTCTTTCCCATCCCACTTTCTTCTGTCTCTATGGAAGAATCCTGCACAGAGCAAAAGATAGGCGTAATACAGGCAACAATAACATGAATTTAACATAATGAAGTATATATATCTAGATGCATTCATAGCGATTAATTGACTTAAGGTGGCCTTTGGATCAAATCCTTGGATAGATCGCAAGCCTGCTGTTCTCATTAAATGGTCGTTATGGCCTGTCAATCTCATTAATTCCAGTCTCTTCGATTAATGGCCAAATGATTCATTTGAAGCATGCCTTGGGCGATTTGGCGGTTTGAACACGGATGAGCGGCTTTTCAAAGGATATTTCCTTAATTACGAATAAATCATATTAAACTGCCATTTATGACTTTTTCTTTGAAAACTGTGCTTTTTCCCTTTTCGCAATCGGGCATCGGGGAAATGCTAAGTTATTACATTGGTTTTGTTTGGAATCCGCGATTACCGATAGCGATATTGCATCGCATCGAGAATGGCTAGGAGGGTCGTTTAGAATGAGGGCATGGTGAGTCGCCGATCGCTGATAGCGATATCGCATCGCATCGGGAGAGAGGGAGCTTATTTGTACTTTATGTGTTATCGCCGATCGCCGATTGCCGATTTCGCATCGCATCAGAGCAAGGGTTTTTACTTATGTTACTTTATGCTTTTGCCGATATCCGATAGCGATTTCGTGTCGGCGAAAACCAAGCTGTCCTTTAAGTTGTGCTTTCTTTGTCATTGCGATATGCGATCTTGCGATCGCTTTATCGCAATGATAAAGATAAATCATTTTATCTTGGGTTTTTTTTGATCGGCCCTTTAATAATGTTTCCTTTTATTCGAGCCTTTTTTGAAATAGAACTCTAAATTGATACCAATTTGAAACAAAAATTAAAAGGGACCCATTTCACATTATATTTTTTAGAATAGTAATGGTATGAAATGGGGGGTTGTTGTATGGCACAACCCTACCGTAGGCTCGATCTAAGATGAATGGACAGGGTATTCCCATTGACAATATTGTGAGTGAAGCATAAGGATTTATATGGTCATTTTATGGGTATATCGAGTGATGTATGCCACAAAAAAAATAATGGGGATGAACACAACTCTAGGCTTAAACCCATAATGGCATTGGTTAACACTCAATAAGATCAAAATGAAAAATGACTACAACTACTTTTAAAATAAAATTTTAGGCCATCAACCAATGTGTTTTTTCTACAAATGAACATATATGCAAATGAGTCATGGGTTTGAGGCAATGGGATCAATTTGGGTGGAAAATTAAAATGGATTCATCATATTCTTAGGGAACAAATCCATATTAATAAAAGAATGGCTAGGGTATGGGTGTGGAGAACCACAAACATTGAGTTTTGTAGACACAAGATAAATTGTGGTTCCTTTAGGGTATATCTTCACTGCACAGGCCAAAGATGAATTTTTGATGGTCGAATGCAGAGCTAGTATAAAGAAAATCATTTTAACACTTGGAAAGAAAAAACCACAAGGTGGCATTCGCTAATGATAACTAGAGGAGATATTTGCTCGTTCAACGTTAGAGGTAGAATGAAATAGAATGAGAGAGCAATGTGTTTTATAAAGTGAAGGCACGTGTGGGAGGGTCTGCAAGTCAGAAATATGACCTAATATTTATCACTTGCACTGGGTCTAGGGAAGTCACAGGTTGTGATTATAGATAGCAGTGCCAAATATCTATAATTTGTCATTTCAATTTGCAACTTGAAGGATGGATATTACATATGCTAGTAGCTAGACTTTTGATCTTTACCACAAGTATTAGATCTTGAAATGTATATTCTATTTTGAATAATATATTTAAATGCACTTTGTAAAGAAGTATTTGGACCATACTACCATGAAAAGTCTGTTGACATGGAATCTTGAGTGCTGGAAGTCCCACTAACATAGGAGAATGTATTGAAGTTTGACAATATTCTTGCAATAGGTATAAGACTGGTTTCTCTATTCTGCAAAGAGCTGGGAGATCCCATATTGTTAGCTTGATATGGTGAATGCCATACAGAAGGAATCTTCATAGATTCAAAGGTAATACATATCATTGCTACCCTTGTACCCTGGTTACACTATGAAAGCACCCATATCTTCTTCACCATAAATTTTTTGAGGATGAAAAAATGCAAGAGAGAAGGTTTTATTTCCATCTTTATGGTTCTCATTGACATAATATTTCACTCTCAGAGTATTAATAACTTGAAACTTGGCTTGAATGCATGAACCATTTAAAAAACAATTTTATAAGTAAATAGAACTTGAATCCTTAGTTGGGAATATCCTTGCAGATTGATCATCCATAACATGACTGCTTCCCTGATCTGTTGTCTCTATGTTAGGAGCTATTTTTGTAGTTGGTTTTTTAGTGCCTAAACTAGTAACATTACTCATTTTCTCTTTAAATAAATGATCACAAGCTTCAAGAATTTTCCCCTTGTTGTTAGTATCACTAGAGCTAACTGTATTTCTTCCTTGAGAATTGTTTCCTGCCAAGTTACATAGTGAGTTTAGTGGCTGATGTGTATATAATTCTAGTGGGAGCCCTATCCTCTTGTCCATCATCTCTAGAGGAAATCATAGTTTGTACTACTTCTTCAGTTCCCAAATAGGATTCAACCATTTTTTGGCTTATTGATGATTGTTGAATATGAATATCACCATGAGGATATGGAAGTGTATTCAGATTACCTTCATGCTAGGATGATGCCAAATTTGATAACACTTACCCAGAATGAAGATCTAGCTTTTCTTTCTCAATTATTGCTTTCATTAGTACTGATATAACCTTCATACTGCCATAATAGGTTTCCATCATATCCATTAGCTCACAAAGATGGACCAGATTCATGTGGGTAGAAAGCAAAAAAATGAACAACATATATATTTCCTTCTAGAAGATGTAGGACAACACAATATTCCTACAACAACTTCACCACCTCTGAATCTTGGAGTGTGGAATACTCAAGATGGAAACAATACTAACAGGGATCTCCAATATATAATAGAAAAATTTTCCTCCAAGTCTTGGCTGCAACTATTTCTTAGGACAAAGATCCCTTAAATGCTATTGATAATGAAAACTTCTTTTTCCCAATATTATGGAACACTAAAGTATGGTATCTCAAATTGCACCTACATATTGGTGAATCTTGTATGGATTCTTAGTAGGAAGGTCTCTCTTTTCTTTTGGGTATGTAATGAATGTCATGTTATTTTGCTTCAAATATCATTTTAGCTCACAACCATCCTCTTCCATTTATCCTTTTGTCATGCCACTGGGCATCCTTGGCACTTGATCGTGGTCCCCTTTCTTATTTGATCTTGCAATCTCAAAGTTGCTATTTACACTTGCACACTCATATACAAATAATTTTGGCTAATAAAATAAGGCTAGATTAACATAACTTCATCATCCATACCTGCAAGATCAGTAAAAACCATAATGAATATCAGTGGAGGCAGATCAAAATTCATGTGAAACCAAAATGAGAGCAAGGCTAAATATTTTGTAAATTTGCTTGATTGCACAAGTTGTAGACCATAATGAATTTATGTAAGATGAGGGCAAGGATGAGGAGTAGCACGCATAGCTTAGTGAAATCATGATAGACCTTGGCCTTTGGTGATAGCTAGGAAAGTGACACAACAAGAAATATCCTTTAAAATCTTGAAAAGGTAAAGGGGGAGCCAAAATTTAGGCGTAAAAGCTAGAATTTTGGGTGTTGTTTTAAAAGTTACAATAGTTTCCCTACCCATGCACAATACAAGCTAGTGGGCTACCACGAATGGGAAGGCTAAAACCATTAATTTCTAAATGATGGATAAATTATTTAAACTCTTGATATAATCCCATATATAGGCTTTCATTGTTTCAAGGGAAATACATTTCTCCTTAACCACATGAGACAATGATCCATTACCTTGAATTAATATCCAAGCACTCTTTGCAGTGAAAACCTTGTAGAATAAAAATATATTCTTGAGACCCTATCTCCTTTTTGCTTTTTGCATTGCAAATTTCTTCTACTAGTGAGTGAAATATATTTCCTATCTTTACAACTTGACCAAATAAATATGTAGCATGACCTTCTAATTGTTTCCAAAACTCTAGATATCTTGGATAAGGACTTGAAGTACACTAGAATGGCCTTTAATTTTTCTTTTTACTAAGACTAGCCTACTCTAGAAAACCAATGAATACATTAAATTCAATTTTTACTCAACTTTTGTGATTACAAATTGTAGACATTTTTTTGATAATCATTTGGCTTGAATAAGCAACTTTACTGAATGGAACCTGCATGTGTACACCACTGTTCTTAAGACTATAAGCGTATATCGAGTGAACTTACAATTCAATTAATCCATCATATGTTTGTCTTCAACATGTGAATTAGTAATTTATTAACATTAGATAAACATTAACCATGTGCTGTAAGAAATAAATCATCACACATAAGAAACACACATGAACACCAAGATTTAAGGTGGAAACCCAATGCGGGAGAAAACAACCTACTGTTGTTGTCTCTATCTTCTTTAATATAAAAAATCTATTTACAATCTTGTACTGGTGTAGACTCACACCAGTACGTAGGCACCCATCTACAGAAGGATACAACCTTGTTACGTTCTCGAGCTTCTACTGGAAGGGAGATACAACCCCCTAGATCTTGTATTGGCTGATATGTTTACCAGTATGTAGGCACCGACCTACAAAAGACTATTGCCTTCACTCATTCTCCAACTTATACTGGAAGGGAGCTCCAACCCCCTAGTTCTTGTATTGGCTAATATAATTACTAGTACGTAGGCACCAACCTATAGAAGTCTACCACCTTTACTCTTAATCCAGGGACCACGTTTCATAAATTTTCAGATTGGATACTCCTGGTACACATCAACACAATATGTAGGCCACGTTTAATCAAATTTCCATACTTGTACCATCAGTTATATTGAAGCTCGAAATCAATCACCACTGCAATACAACCATCAAATACATCTGTATCAATCAATTACTGAAAACCAATCATCAATCTTTGATATAACTGAAACCCAATTATCAATCTCTGAATCAACCACAACTGAATTAATCAATCACTGAAACCTCTGACATAACTGAATCAACCACAACTGAATCAATCAATCACTGAAAACTCATTCAACCGACACTTAATCAAAATTCAACCAATCAAGTAGAACAAACAGATCACTGTAACCAATACATAGACCTGAACCCAAGGCACTGCATCAACAACCAAAACTAACTACAATCTGGAAACTCATATGTCAGAATGCATACACTACTTTAATGAAGCCAACCTACATGTATACACTACTTTCCGTAACCCAACCTACTTATACCTCTAAATATTAAAAATCATAAAACTTATGAACCATAAACTATACTGCCCAAAGACATTCTGAAGATCTACTGCCATATTACAAAGTTCTAAATAGATAGCAGCAAAGATCACCCTTCTAACTCAATCAATCAATCAACTAGACTCAATCTCCTTGTACAAACAGTTTTACTTTCAGATCCAAAGAATACATCATTGAAAAACAATAGTAAAACAACAACACTGGTTAGATAAATCAATCATCTCTAAACAACAAAATTTTCTTCTGCATACACTACTTGGAAGAGTCGAACCAGCGTATATACATGCATTCACGAAGGCGAGCCATCATGTATACATGCCTTCATGAAGGCGAACCAACATGTATACATGCCTTCACGAAGGCGAACCAACGTATAGATCTGCAAATAATAACTTATAACTTCATAGCTATTCTAGACTTCAGATATACCCATATCACATAATTTAAAGGGTAAAACATTTGTTAGCACTCAGATGTAGCCTATCCATTATTAGATCACATAATGATAAGTCATTTCAGGTCTTATAATCCCGATCCATCATTAGATCTCATCCATTATTAAAGCAAACAAGTGCATACTTAGTCCAGATCAAGCAATGCATCAGAAACCCATAACATGCATATTTGGTTTTGATCTAACTCTTCATAAGATATTCGTTACTTTCATACCTAGCCCTTTGATTTTCTCCTCCTTTATATACTTGGAGCCTTTTTCAATACCTCAGACGAAAACAACACTTAGAACCTGTGGTATTCTTAGATGGGATCAAGTAACCATTATTCTGCTCAATATTGTGGGCTAATACCATGGTATGGATCCTTTATATTCTATAACCTTAATTTTCCATCCCACACATGCTTTTCCTCTTGTGAATGTGTGTGCATACATATATGCTCCTTTTTTTCGGGGTACTCGCTTGTATATGCTACTTGGACTAGGCGAAACAACATATACAACTTAATATGCATTAAAACATTCTCTTTCTTCAATTTCTTGATTCTGATCTGTAATCCTTTGTCCCATCATCCTGTTCTTCTGTGCCATTACTCTGTTACCTCTGAATTGACCTGTTACAAGTGAGTTTCCATCATACATCACTTCTGAATTGATTCCTCTGAATTGCCCTGCATTTTGTCACATCCCGTTTATTGAAAACTCTTATCAAGGACAACACACACTAACAATATCCCTGTATCAAAACTTTGACCATTATTCTGTTCCATCATTCTGTCACCTTTGATCTGTCTTGTAGATTCATCTAGTTACTATATACAAGTTAGTTTCCATCAAGGACAACACATGCGTCATAATGCCAACAATCTCCCCCTTTAGACTTGATGGAAACCACTTTTGTGTTTGGCTACCAAAACCTGTAAATAAAATCAAGAAAAGAACTAATACATCAAGATACTCTCCAAACACCAAGCTACTCTCCCCATTTGACATCAAGGGAAAAGGGTTGACCAATGTTAAATGAAGAATTCCATATCTGAACTGCTGAATATGCACACTGATCATGATCCCCCTAGGAACATGCTGAATTCTATAATCAAACTCCCCCTTAGTACATGCTGAGATGCACTATACCGTCCATGGCCCCCCTGAGCATATGCATTGTCTGCAGAAATATTTTTGAAATAATAACATGACTCTATAACTCAACTATGTGAGTATAACCTTCCTATCACCAATGACTCATACATGCATCAATCTCCCAGCCAAGTGGGGGTATAAATTTGACATGATCTCAAAAGTCCATACATGGCTGAATATGACATTTATTACATCATAGGTCTTTACATGACCTTTACATCAAATTATATACATGACATTTATAACAAAGAACAAAGATCTAAACAAGACCATGATACACCATATACAATCTGCACCATAAGCATCTGTCAGCATTCTCCAGAACAACAACCTATATATGTCCATCATCAGTTTGTAAGATAAGATAATGTACGTTTAATATCATCAACCTGTGACAAATTATGCCACATATAGATATCAACTCATCCTCATGATCTTATCAAGATCAACTTGCTTCGTTTCCTTAGTAGATAAAGCCTTAACATAGCCTTCCGTGAATCAAATAAGCATATGTCATATCTCCAAGCAATAATACAAAACCATTCACATCATATCATATGTATGTGAAACTACCATAGTCATCATCTATGACCATAACATCATCATCGTAGAAAGAAATGCATGGTCTTTCCATACGAACCCTCAATATATCAACCATGTATCTTCACTAGGGATTTTTCCAACATCCCACATCTGATAAGCATCAACCATGATAATCAACATATGTGAGAATCAAACCTATCATCATAAAGTAAGAAGTCATCATCATTATGTGACTAAGTAAGCCATGTCTCTGAATATCCATGTCTTCCAATAGCTATGTCTTCATGAAACCTGCAATAACACCATTCTCTTGGCCAACCAACAATATTTACCCATATGCAACTTAAGTAATCATCCATGTATCCAACATAATGTGTATCTAGCTTCTCATCAATGAGAATATCAAATCATGACCTCATAGTTAAGCTTTCTTGATATCATAAAGAATGATAATCCGCAATCAATATACCATATGAGTTCCAATAACTATAGAAATCCTCATCCATAGCTGCACCATATAAAATTTATGTATCTTTGAAGGCATGATGACAACAACATACTTTTACATCATCAAATAATGAAGATGTGTACTCAAGATTTGTTCTTCTCCTTGAACTTATGAATATCACCATGTAAGCAACATAACTATATGCATTATCAAAAGAGTCATCCACAAATTTGATCTAAATAACAACTATGTGGCTCAAGCAATATAAGCATCATCTGAGATTTCATCATAGGAAACCCATGACTGCAACATATCATGATGTATCATTTAAACATTTCAATCAACAAAAGCATCCTCATCGTTGATAAAAATGATTGTGTACCAAAGACTTGTAAACATAATGCCAACAATGCATTTTTAGAAGCATAGCATATTCTCCCCTTGAACATGTGCCAACTGTTCACTATCAGATCTCGTCATTGCAAATATCAATAAGAATCATCAAGGAATCATCATCAACTAGTTATACATAAAGTCATAAAAAACTTATGAGGGTCAAAATCACTTCTATATTACATCCAAAGACTGTAGTCATCAAACATCAAACTAGAAAAGACAATTGATAATTGTATGAACCATATTAGATCCTTTTTCTAAGTCTGTCCCACTGTTTCTTCATCAAACCAACATATACACGATTGTGAAGTTTCAAACTAGCGTATATATGCTACTTGTCTTCATAATATATGTGTATGAGAATTAGAACACTGAAATCTCATACTTTTAGTTCCTCCTGAGTCTGTTCTGACTGTACTTGGTCCTAGAACTTTTGTTGAAGCAACAGTTCCAAGAATATAATTCTCATGATGGTTCTTTATCAGAGAATCCATTTTTCTCTTGTCTTTAGTCATGTGATGAGCACATCCATTATCATCTTTGTCTTCGAATGAGAAGAGAGAAAGATCGCACCTTATTTGATCTTCCTTTTCTTGATTCTTGATGGATTCACCTTTTTCATATTTTCTGATATAAATCTACTTATTTGATTGTTTACCATATTGTCTACGACAATCCATAGAATTGTCCCTCCATTCTTTTTTTATGTGCCCAAACTTGTTACAAGCATGACATCTTATATGTTTCATATTTCTTCTATAGCAATCAATGGCTTTGTGACCAAACATATTGCAAGAAAAACAACATCCCTTAAAGTACCTGGAAGTTGATGATCTTTCTGTGAGATGGTTATTAGCTTGAAACATTCTACTTTTGCATCTCGCTGCAACATATCCAAAAATGATGACATATAAACCATTCAACATTATTCATCAGAGGAAAGAATCGATTAACACTTCCATAGTTAGGAGTAAATGATTTTCTTTGAAGACTTTCTTTCCTTGGTTGTTGATGGGGTTAACCTCTTATCTCCTTGTTGAACATTTCATATTTTTCATTAGAGTTCCTTGCTTCAGTTTGTGAGCTAGATTCACCTTTAATAGTTTCATGAAAACCAAGACTAGATTTGATGGCGGGAGACCATTGAGTACTAATAATATTATCCAAAATCTTTGTACTCTATTGAAATCGTAAAAGTTTATCCTTTTCTTCTAATTAACCTTTTATGATATTTATCTCAACCTGGTATTTCTCTTCCTTTTCCAGATACCGCTTCTTCATGATTTCTCCAAATTTCTTCCCTCTTCCACTTGTTGTTTTAATTTGAGAATCTCATTTTCTTGTTCTTCATCTGCTTGAGGTAGTTTTTCACTCTTCTTATTTGATTTTTCAAGATCTTCTTTTAGAGATACAACCTCAGTTTCAATACTTTCATAGTAACCGGATCTATCTTTAAGTTTCTTGATTATTGTATCCTTTTCGTTTACTTCATTTCTCAATGATGTCACTTCATCTTGCAACCTTTGACATTGATATTCCTTTTCCTTATATTGCTTCCTTACTTTGTTTCCTTCCTCTAATTGAGCTTTTAACCTGGTAACTTCTTCTTTGAAGGTACACTCCCTTTTGTCAAATAGATCTTGTTGATCTGTAATTTTATATGTGAGTCTTTTAACTTCTGTCTCTATTAGATTTCTTTCACTTTCACCCATAAGAGAGAATTAAATTGTTTCATGATCAATTTCATTATCTTCAATATTGCATGAATAGATAAATGTATCATAAGAAGACCAAAAATGAGTACCTGATACTTCTTTTGCTTTTTCATATTCAATCTACAGTGATTCTAAATCTGAATGCTTGCTTCCACCTAATAGCCAATTGTCTCTCTTGCAAACATTGTTCCTTTGAGATGTCTTCTTCTTCTGAGGTGATTTCTTCTTTTGCATCTTTCCCATTGTCTTAACAGATCTCCTTCAAGCGATCAAGCTTCTTCCAAAGGACCTTCTCTGTTACCAATTGTTGGGAAAAATACTAGGGAGGCGGGGGGGGGTGTGGGTGGGGGTGAATCAATATTTACAAATAAATAAATTTTTACCTTTCATTTTCATATTTCTATACGTGACTTTATTGAATGGAACCTGCATGTGTACACAACTGTTCTTAAGACTATAAGCGTATATGCAGTGAACTTAAAATTCAGTTAATCCATCATATGTTTGTCTTCAACTTGTGCATTAGTACTTTATTAACCATTAGATAAACATTAACCATGTGTTGTAATAAATAAACCATCACACATAAGAAACACACATGAACACCAAGATTTAAGGTGGAAACCAAATGCAGGAGAAAACCACCTGCTGTTGTTGTCTCTGTCTTCTTTAATATAAAAAAGCTGTTTACAATCTTGTACTGGCACAAAATCATACTAGTACATAGGCACCCACCTGAAGGCTACAACCTTCACATGTTCTCCAAATTCTATTGGAAGGGAGCTACAACCCCCTTACTCTTGCACTGGATGATATGTTTACGAGTATGTAGGCACCAACCTACAGAAGGCTACTACCTTTGCTCGTTATCCAGCTGCTACTGGAAGGGAGCTCCAACCCCCTAGATCTTGTACTGGCTAATATGTGTACCAGTACATAGGCGTTGGCCTATAAAAGTCTACCACCTTCACTCTTCCTCCAGGGATCATGTTTCATAATTTTTCAAACTCGATACTCATGGTACACATCAACACAATATGTAGGCGATGTTTCATAAAATTGTCATACTGGACCCATTAGTAACATTGAAGCTCAAAATCAATCACCACTGCAATACAACCATCAAATACATCTATATCAATCAATCATTGAAACCCAATCATCAATCTCTAATATAACTGAAACCAAATCATTAATATCTGAATCAACCACAACTAAATCAATCAATCAATGAAACCTATGACATAACTGAACCACCCAATTATCAATTTCTGAATCAACTACAACTAAATCAATCAATCACTGAAAACTCAATCAACTGACACTTAATCAAAATTCAACCAATCAACTAGAATAGATAGATCACTGTAAGCAGTACACAGATCTGAAACTAGAATGTTGCATCAACAACCAAAACCAACTGCAACCTCAAAATATTGAAAATAGCAACAAGAAATGCTAAATATATAAGTGCTAAATTTAGTACTGCTATAAATAGCATTGTGAGATACCTTCCTATTTTAGTTAGTCGCTGAACTAAAATAGAAAAGTAAAAATTCGAATTTGATCTTAACAACTGTTTGTAAAATAATTAATTAATTCAACATGAGTTAATTAGTTGTAGAAAATCAAATATGAAGTCTATGTGAGGACATGCAACAGTTTCTCCATTAATTGAGGAATTTATCCATCAGTTAAAGAGATAAGGGTGAGTTGTAATTAGTTGGCTCAGTTAACTGAGTCAAGTCCAGTTAGATTAATTCAAACAGTTTGTTGAATTAGTTGTGAGTTCAATTAGTTAATGCATGCATGCATGTAACTGTTGCACTTCAGATAATTGAATATTCTCTCATACATAACTCATGCATGTTAGTTCAGACAGAGACCCAGATGAGATCAAATGGATGGGCAGTGTACTATCAGTTGCTAGAATATTCCATTGTGAATATCTCTTGCACGCAGAAGGAATTCTTTACTTGAGGATTGCATAGTTACTTCTTTAGCTTTTGTGAGTGTGATGAGGCCAATTCACACATGTGGCATCACTGGACCCCAAGAAAAACTGTGCAAGGAAATATGAGGCTCAGAGGGCTTGAGGAGGACATATACTATGTCTATTCAGTTTGTGATCTGCATTGTTTGATTTCAGAGAGAGCATGATAGCTTGAGAGATGATTATTTTTGTAACTTGAACATAGCTCCACTTGTATGATAATACAGAGATTGGGGTTTTAGGCTGAGGCTTTCCCCGGGTTATCTATTCTATGTTATGTGTGATTTATTTCTCATTCTTAGTTATATGTGCTCTCATTGATCTTGCTCATATTCGATTACGATTCCATAAAGTTTGTTATAGAAGTAGATCTTGTATTTTGCTTTAGTATATTGCATAATCTGTTGATCTATAGTGGGAATTTCTACATGGTATCAGAGCAAAGGTGATCAAAGGAGAAGAAAAATATACAAGAAGGGAGAAGATTGAAGTTTGTGGTTCCTGAATATAGAAATCGAGTTCTTATCACATCTCAATTTCACTAATGGCATTCAACGGTTTAAGACTCGTATATGATCTTGATGGTAGTTCGAATTATATAGCTTGGAAGGATCGCATGGAAGCAATATTATAGGATAACGGTCTAAAGGACTTCATTGATCAAGAAGTCCCCAAGTCGATTGATGCTACTAAATTGGCGGAATGGAAGAAATGTGTGGCTAGAGCAAGGAGAATCCTTCTGGAGGGAGTTCGAGACCACATAGTCTCGAGTCTCCATGGGAAGGAGACCCCATTTTTGATGTGGAAAACATTGAAAGATCTATATCAGAATAGTAGCGATCAAAGGAAATTGGCGCTGGAAGACAAGCTTCTAAAAATCAAGTGTGAAAATGGCGACATGATCTCTACATATCTAAAAAAGCTCACCACCTGCAGGAATGAGCTTGGAAGTGTAGGGATCACGACTGCTGATGATGACATGGTGAGTCTTGCACTCCTCCATCTTCCTAAGAGCTAGCATAGCTCCCAAGACTTGTTTAATGGAAGAGAAAAACTACCAGATTGGGAATGACTTTGGTCGGATCTAATGTAGGAGGAAATAAGAAGAAGCACCAGAGATGGATCCTCATCGAAGTAAGATGATGAGGAAAATCTAGCCTTAGCGAGTAAGGCAAGGAAGGGGAAAGGGAAGGCATCCCATTCCAAATTTGGTTCTTCCCATGGTGGGAAGAATTTTGACAAATCGAAAGTGCGATGCTTTCATTGTCATGAAGTGGGCCATTATGCTACGAATTGTCCACATAAGGAATCCAAGAGGGGATCCTTGAAGGGATCTGATGGTCAGGCACTGGCCTCACAGTTTGAGCTGGATTTCTCTCTTATCACATACATGGTTTCATCCATGGTGGGATGTGTGTGGTACCTAGACAGTGGAGCTTCATTCCAAATGCCAGGTGACAAGAATATTTTCAGTACCTTGGAGGATAAGGATCTCCAGATGCGGATTGAGATGGGCGATGATGGAAAGTACCACGTTTCAGGTGAAGGGACAATTGTTTTTCATAGGGAGCATAGAGCTCCCCTCACCTTGACTGATGTAAAGTATGTACCAGGTCTGAAGAAGAATCTTGTGTCTATCTCTATGCTAGAAGATGAAGGCTATGATGCAGTATTTAGTAAAGGAAAAGTATTCCTGAGGCATATTGGTACTGGACAGACAAAGCGAGTTAGGATTCGAGTAAAGAATCTCTACAAGCTGGAGGTAGAGGACTGTGTTGCATTGAGTTCCAAAGCTGAGATGGTGTAGAGCCAAGATGTTGGTGAGCTATGGTATAGAAGGCTGGGCCACTTTCACCATGGAGCCCTAAAGATCATGCAACAGATTTCTACCGAATTGCCCAAGGGAAAAATTGAGTAGACGAATATATGCAAAGGTTGTACCTTGGGTAAGTATGCAAAATATTCCTTTTTGGATTGAGATAGTAGAGTTGGAGCAATCCTAGAGCGAGTTCACTTAGATGTTTATGGACCTTTCTCTATAGCCTCCACCACTAAACAAAGGTACTATGTTATTTTTAATGATGATTTTTCTTGTAGATGCTGGATCTACTTTATGCAAAAGAAGGATCAGATGTTCTTGAGGTTTTATGAGCTTAAAGCCTTGGCAGAGAAAGAATCTGGAAAGAAAATAAAAGCCTTGCATAGCAACAATGGTGGAGAGTATGTCTCCCAATAGTATAAAGAATTTTGCACTGCATAAGGAATTAAATGGGAATTGACGGCACCCCATAACCCACAACAGAATGGGGTGGCCAAAAGAAAGAATAGATCGATTGTGGGACCAGCTCGAGCGATGTTGCATGACCAAAGCCTACCACTGCATTTGTGGGTTGAGGCATGCAATACATCAATATACTTATAGAGTAGAAGCCCACACCGTACATTGGGAATGAAGACACCTTTGGAGGCCTTTTCCAGGAAGCGACCAGATGTGAGTCACTTCCGAATCTTTGGATCATCAGTTTACTGTCATGTGACCAAAGATTCCCAAAAGAAGCTGGATCCAAAAACTGAGTTGGGAATACTTATGGGGTACACGGATAGACCCCACAACTATCGGGTGTACCTACCTACCAGTCAGAGGATAGTGGTACGCAGGGATCTGAAGTTCAATGGGCAGAAAGCCATGTGACTATCACTTCAGAGGGAGCTCAAGTTGCATGCGAAGGAGGAACTTTCAGTTCCTAAGGAGGAGGAGCCTCAGATTGATGTGGAGCAGCCACATGTAGAGGATTCGGGAGTGGAGACATCAACTCATGCTAAGACTTCCAGAGATGGGCGGAAACGCTCAAGGGAAGCTGACAGGTTGATGCTGGATGCGTGGGAGAATGTGGGACAACCATCTTCTCAGCGCAGATAGAGGAGGTCTCCCGAGTGGTACACGAGGTACATGGCCCTGGTTAAGGAGTGTGTAGATACCGAACCTTCTTCATTCGAGGAGGCAGTGCAACAACTAGTCTAGGTTGATGCAATGGTAGAGGAGTATGACTATATCATTTGGAATAGTGTGTGGGATGTTGTCCCAATACCTCAGGGCAAGTCAACAGTGAGTTCTAGATGGCTTTATAAGGCAAAGTAGGTAGCTGATGGTAGTGTTGAGAAACATAAGGCAAGGTTTATTTCCCAGGGTTTCTCACAGGTTGAGGGGATCGACTATGATGAGACTTTTGCTCTCGTAGTAAGGTACTCATCGATCAGATCGATGTTGGCACTATCAGCTCAGATGGGGTGGAAGATCCACTAGATGGATGTAAAGACAACATTCCTTAATGGGAAGATTAAGGAGGAGGTGTACATTGAGCAGCCAGAGGGCTTCGAGACCTTCGATCATGATTCACATGTGTGTCGACTCAAGAGGGCTCTGTATGGGCTGAAGCAAGCACCCCGTGCTTGGTGCACTAGGATCAACAGCTACTTCACCGGGTTGGGCTTCACCAAGAGTGAAGCAGATGTGAACCTTTACCACATCATGGTAGAAGATAAGCCATTGATCATCATTCTTTATGTCGATCATCTGATTTTGATAGGTGATGATCAACTGATACAGTCTTCCAAGGAGGACCTTGCAAGAGAGTTCGAAATGAAATACATGGGTCTTATGCACTACTTTCTAGGCATGGAGGTGTGGTAGAAAGATGGTGAAGTATTTGTGTCTCAAGGCAAGTATGCCAATGAGATACTTAGGCGCATTCACATGGATAAGTGCAAACCCATGCAAACTCCTCTAGTTGCGAACTGGAGGAAGGAGGATGCTACTTCAGATGAGGTAGTAGCTGCTACTATTTATCGACAGCTGGTGGGTTCAATTATGTATCTGGTGAACACATGACTTGACTTATGCTTTGCAGTGAACCAGCTGAGTCAAGCTATGGTTCAACCTACCAAGCTGTTTTGGAAGGCAGCGAAGCATGTGCTGAGATACCTTAGAGGCACATCTCAGTTCAAATTGTGGTATAGACAGACATAGGGAGTGAAGCTTCAGGGCTTCACAGATGTGGTTTGGGTAGGGAGTCCATTAGATTGAAAGAGAACTTCTGGAGGAATCTTTAACCTTGGTTCAGCTGCAGTTTCCTGGTACAGTAGGAAACAAAGGTCAGTTGCACTTAGCTCAGTGGAGGCAGAACACATGGCTACTAGTCAAGCTGCATGTGAGGCCATTTGGATGTGGAAGGTTCTAGTGGGATTGTTTGGTCAGAGGATGGATCCAACCATGATCTACTGCAATAATTAGAGTTGTATCAAACTCTCTGAGAATCTAGTTTTTCATGACAGACCCAAGCTCATTGATATTCGGTATCACCATCTTTGATACTGTGTGGTCAAGAGGATCATCTTGTTGCAGTATGTTTCGACCGAGGAACATGATGTAGATATTTTGGCTAAGGCATTGTCAAAATGAAAGTTCAAGTTCCACAGAGATAGATTGGGGTTATTGATAATCCCTTTCTTGTTTAGAGGGAGTGTGAAAATAGCAACAAGAAATGATAAATATAGAAGTGCTAAATTTAGTATTGCTATAAATAGCATTTCGGGATACCTTACTATTTTAGTTAGTCCCTGAACTAAAATAGAGAAGTAAAAATTCGAATTTGATCTTAGCAGTTGTTTGTAAAATATTTAATTAATTCACCATGAGTTAATTAGTTGTAGAAAATCAAACATGAAGTCTATGTGAGTACATGCAACAATTTCTCCATTAATTGAGGAATTTATCCATCAGTTAAAGAGATAAGGATGATTTGTAATATTGAGTTGTAATTAGTTGTCTCAGTTAACTGAGTCAAGTCCAGTTAGATTAATTCAAACAGTTTGTTGAATTAATTGTGAGTTTAGTTAGTTAATGCATGCATGCATGTAACTGTTGCACTTTAGATAAATGAATATTCTCTCACAAATAACTCATGCATGTCAGTTCAGATAGAGACCCAATTGAGATCAGATGGATGGGCAATGTACTATTAGTTGCTAGAATATTCCATTGTGAATATCTCTTGCATGCAGAAGGAATTCTTTCCTTGAGGATTGCGTAGTTACTTCTTCAGTTTTTGTGAGTGTGATGAGGCCAATTCACATGTGGCTTCACTTGACCCCAAGAAAAACTATGCAAGGAAATAGGAGGCTTGTAGGGCTCGAGGAGGACATATACTGTGTCTATTCAGTCTGTGAGCTGTATTGTTTGATTGCAAAGAGATCAGGATAGCTTGAGATCTGATTATTTTGTAACTTGAACATATTTCCACTTGTATGATAATACAAAGATTGCTGTTTTAGGCCGAGGCTTTCCCCGAGTTATTTCTCTTGTGTTATGTGTGATTGATTTCTCATTCTCAGTTATATGTGATCTCATTGATCTTTCTCATATTCGATTAAGCTTCCACAAAGTTTGTTGTGGAATTAGATCTTGTATTTTGCTTTAGTATATTGCATAATCTGTTGATCTATAGTGGGAATTTCTACACAAAAATCACATGTCAGAATGCATATGCTACTTAATTGAAGCCAATCTCCATGTATACGCTACTTTTTGTAACCCAAACTGTGTATACCTCTAAAGATACTAAATCATAAAAATTCTGAATGCCATATAGAAGGAATCCTCATAGATTCAAAGGGAACATGTATCATTGCTACCCTTGTACCCTGGTTACACTATGAAAGCACTTTCTCCATATCTTCTTCACCATAAATTTTCTGAGGATGAAAAAATGCAAGAGAGAAGGTTTTATTTCCATATTTATGGTTCTCATTGACATAATATTTCACTCTTCTTAGAGCATCAATAACTTGAAACTTGGCTTGAATACTTAAACCATGTAAAAAACAATTTTATAAGTAAATAGAATTTGGATCCTTAGTTGGGAATATCCTTGCGGATTGATCATCCATAACATGATGCTTCCTCGATCTCTTGTCTCTTTGTTAGGAGCTATTTTTGTAGTTGGTTTTTTAGTGCCTAAACTAGTAACATTACTCGTTTTCTCTTTAAATAACTGATCACAAGCTTCAATAGTTTCCCCTTGTTGTTAGTATCACTGTAGCTAACTATATTTCTTCCTTGAGAATTGTTTCTTGCCAAGTTAAATAGTGAGGAATCCATAGACTCTTTAGTTTCACTAATATACATGTAGGATCGGTTATATGTATATATATATATCACCAAATGCCAAGTTTCTAGGCTTCTCAATCAATGAAGTTGATGAGTTTAGTGGTTGATGCGTATATAATGCTGGTGGAAGCCCTATCCTCTTGTCCATCATCTCTAGAGGAAATCATAGTTTGTACTGCTTCTTCCGTTCCCTAATAGGATTCAACCATTTTTTGGCTTATTGATGGTTGTTGAATATTAATTTCAGCATGAGGATATGGTTCAAGTGTATTCAAATTACCTTCATGCTAGAATGAGGCCAAATTTGATAACACTTACCCAGAATGAAGATCTGGATTTGCTTTCTCAATTATTGCTTTCATTAGTACTGATATAACCTTCATATTTCCATAATAGGCTTCCATCATATCCATTATCTCACAAATATGGAGCAAATTAATGTGGGTAGAAAGCTAAAAAATAAACAACATATCTACTTCCTTCTAGAAGATGTAGGACAACAAAATATTCCTACAACAATTTCACCACCTCTGAATCTTGGAGTGTGGACTGCTCAAGATGAAAACAATGCTCACAGGGATCTCCAATATATACTAGCAAAAGTTTCCTCAAGTATTGGCTACAACTATTTCCTGGGACAAAGATCCCTTAAATGCTATTGATGATAATGAAAACTTCATTTTCCCAATATTATGGAACACTAAAGTCGGTATCTCAAATTGCACATACACATTAGTGAATCTTGCATGGCTTCTTAGCACGAAGGTCTCTCTTTTCTTTTGGGTATGCAATGAATGTCATGTTCTTTTGCTTCAAATACCCTTTTAGCTCACAACCAACATCTTCCCTTTATCCTTTTGTCATGCCACTGGGCATCCTTGGCGCTTGATCGTGGTGCCCTTTCTTATTTGATCTTGAAATCTCAAAGTTTCTATTTACACTTGCACACTCATATACAAATAATTTTGGCTAATAAAATAAGGCTAGATTAACATAACTTCATCATCCATACCTGCAAGATCGGTAAAAACCATAATGAATATTAGTGGAGGAAGATCAAGACAAGTTAATCCATGTGAAACCAAAACCAGAGCAAGGCTAAATATTTTGTAAATTTGCTTGATTGCATGAGTTGTAGACGCTAATGAATTTATGTAAGATGAGGGCAAGGATGAGCAGTAGCATGCATAGCTTAGTGAAATCATGATAGAACCTGGCCTTTGGTGATAGCTAGGAAAGTGATACAACAAGAAATATCCTTTAAAATCTTGAAAAGGTAAAGGGGGAGCCAAAATTAGGCGTAAAAGCCAGAATTTTGGGTGTTGTTTTAGTAGCTACAATAGTTTCCCTACCCATGCACAATACAAGCTAGTGGGCTACCACTAATTGGAAGGCTAAAGACATTAGTTTCTAAATGATGGATACATTATTTAAACTCTTGATAGAATCCCATATATTTTCTTTCATTGTTTTAAGGGAGATACGTTTCTCCTTGACCACATGAGACAATAATCCATTACCTTGAATTAATATCCAAGCACTCTTTGTAGTGAAAACCTTATAGACTAAAAATATATTCTTAAGACCCTAGATCCCTTTTTATTTTGGCATTTCAAATATCTTCTACTAGTGAGTGGAATATATTTCCTATCTTTACAACTTGACCAAATAAATATGTAGCATGACCTTCTAATTATTTCCAAAACTATAGCTATCTCGGATAAGGACTTGAAGTACACTAGAATGGCCTTTAAAATTTCTTTTACTAAGACTAACCTACTCTGGAAAACCAATGAATACACTAAATTAAATTTTTACTCAACCTTTGTGATAATTTAAAAATTTTCGACATTTTTTTGATAATCATTTGGCTTGAGCATGAAACCTAGGTATTTCATTCTTCTTTCCACTTCATATTGGTGATAATATTAGAATTGATGCCTCAAACAACCTGTTAGGAAAAATACTGAGAGGAGGGGGGGGGGGTGTGAATCAATATTTACAAATCAATAACTTTTTACCTTTCATTTTCAAATTTCTATACGCAACTTTATTAAATGGAACCTAAATCTGTACACGAATATTCTTAAGACTATAAATGTATATCCAGTGAACTTACAATTCAATTAATCAATCATATGTTTGTCTTGAGCTTGTGCATTAGTACTTTATTAACCACTAGATAACATTAACAATGTTCTATAATAAATAAACCATCACACATAAGAAACACACATGAACACCAAGATTTAAGGTGGAAACCCCATGCAGGAGAAAACCACCTGCTGTTGTTGTCTCTATCTTCTTTAATATAAGAAAGATGTTTACAATCTTGTACTGGTGCAGACTCATACGAGTATGCATGAACCCACCTGCAGAAGGCTACAACCTTCTCATGTTCTCCAGCTTCTAATGGAAGGGAGATACAACCCCCTAGATCTTGTACTGGCTGACATGTTTAACAGTATGTAGGTGCCAACCTACAAAAGGCTACTGGCTTCGCTCGTTCTCCAACTTCTACTGGAAGGGAGCTCCAACCCCCTAGATATTGTACTGGCTGATATGTTTACTAGTACGTAGACGCCGACCCACAAAAGTCTACCACCTTTACTCTTCCTCCAGGGACCACGTTTCATAAATTTTCAAACTGGATACTCCTGGTACACATCAACTTAGTACGTAGGCCACGTTTCATCAAATTTTCATACTGGACCCATCAGTAACATTGAAGCTCAAAATCAATCACCACTGCAATACAACCATCAAATACATCTGTATCAATCAATTACTAAAAACCAATCATCAATCTCTGATATAAATGAAACCCAATCATCAAACTCTGAATCAACCACAACTGAATCAATCCATCATTGAAAGCTCTGACATAATTGAATCAACCACAACTAAATCAATCAATCACTGAAAACTCAATCAACCAACGCTTAATCAAAATTCAACCAATAAACTGGACTAGACAGATCACACATGTTATGCTCTTAACCTGCAAATGATACCCAAATACAGAATATGCGAAGAAAAGACACCGAGAACACATAATATGCGAAGAAAAGATACCCAGAACACAGATTGGCAATGATTTTATTATTCAGAGAGTAATGTTCACTTGCCTCTTCGAGGGGGCAACCTCCAATAGAGCAGAGATCGATTACAAAAATAAGACACGATGCTCCTCGCAGGGAGTTTCTATCCTTTATATATGACTCCTATGAGTAATACCACGGGTCAATACCGCTTATTACTAATACCATCTATTTAATACTACGGCCCATTCGCAACTCATTGTGGTTCCTTTATTAATTGCGGATTAACCACTTACAATTATTAATATGGGCTTTATTGACTCTTGACTATGATGTGGTCCCATTACATAGATAAGGGGGTTAGGGTGGGACCCTAACACACTCCACTTAGAAAAGTAGTCGAAAAATTAAATGAGCAAATGGAAAATCTGAATGCACCTTCAAATTTGTGGCGTCGAATAGTGTAAAATTGACTGTCAAATTTCTGAGTTCTGAGAAAGTGGAAATCTGGGGCTTAAGGAATCTTTTAGATTCCCCTAGATTCCTCAAAGATTCCCTCCTCCGGGTCCTCTGGAAATCTGGTTCTCAGATAAGGAAACTGACTACATCATCGAGTTCGTGTCGCTGAGAAGTGTAAGATCGACATAGAGTTTGTCCAATTTGGACACTACAAAAATTTCACCCTCCTAAGAATTTTGCTCAATCATGGCTCTGCCTGCCTTTTTTCAGGATCATGGCTCCACCTACAAAAATTAATTAAAAATTCCTACCTCAATTTTTGTGCATGCTCTTGGTTCCTCCCTGCTGTGGGTGCACTGAAAAATGAGGTTTATATAAATTTCTAGGTAGAGTTTTTCAAAAAGCCCGTTTGGACAGATTGGTATGAGATTTGAGTAGTAAGGAAGAGGTCAGGTGGTCAAATCCTGACCCCTCCATTTTAATACACCATTTGTTTTTTTAAAATCGCAACATATCTTTTGTTGGGGGTCGGGTCCGCATTGGGTGGCCTGCCCCATAACCTCCGCAGTTGTTTGAGTTTTAAGTATTAAATGGGGGTGCATTAATATTTGTTGTCAACATATTTAAGGTTTGGTGTTTGGTGGTTGGGCCACCTGTGGTGCGGGCCGGCCACGTGGCCGGACGGGTTCAATTCTTGCCGGACCATTAACATGTATGGCAATGTTGGTGGGGTGTGGGCTGGGTCCACTGGAGGTGGCCCGCCCACCGCCCTTACAATTTAATATAGTATGGCATTTGTTGGAGGGTTCGGCGGGGTCATGGCCACCAGCCCATATTAAACATAAAATTTTGTATGGTGTAGTTGGGGGGGGACGATGGGAGCCATGGCCCATCGGCCATATTTAATAAAATTTGTTAACATATTTTTGGGGGTGCCAGGGGTGGTGGCCCGCCACCACATTATATACATATTTTTTATTTTTATTTAATAATAGGGCATTTTTTCAAAGGTGTCTAACATAAGGGTTATTAGGCAAATTAAAGAGACAACAATTTCGGCCGCTTTCAGGAGCTAGGTTTCATGCCTCGGGGTCGGTCAAATTGTAGGACACTTAAACCTGGACCACATCCTAACTTTGACTGGCTCGTTCTCCCTCATACGAGCTCGGATTAACGAACTGTTCGCACCATTGCGATCAAGACGACGAGATCTACGCTCTAGTCCTGGTTTGAAATCATTCTGATCACTTTTATTTTCAAGCTTCCATAAGCCCTCTTTGTCCTCTGTGTGTGTCTGGAGCCACCTAAATCAATCACAATGGTTGATATGTGTCCATGTGTCCTGCCACATCACTTGTGGATGTAATGATGTAATTATCAAAAGGAAAAGGATAAAATGTAATGTGTGAAAGTCCAAGAGTCATATGTGGAATATGTAAAGTCACATGTGGACAAATGAGTCAAATAGAAGTTCAAGAGTCTTTAGGAAAAGTCCAAAAGTCTTATAGAAGTTCAAAAGTCAAATTGAAAGTATAAAATTCATAAGGGTAGTTCAAGAGTCACAGGGATATGAAATGTCATTTCTCTTGTTATAAAAGAATCCTCATAACTCGAGCAAAAGGCTTTTGGAGGCTTAGGTTTTAGAGAGCTAGTATTCGCTTATTTAACTTGGCATAGGAGAGAAAAACTATTCTTTGGAGAAGCAGGGAGTGACTTAATGTTCTACTACTGGAACTAGTGTATCACCATTGTAACTGTGTACTTGAAAATTTCACCTAATAATTGAAGCTCAATGAGTTGACACACTTTTATGCATGTATCGTGAATGTTTTGAGATTGTTTTTGGATGTTTGCGATATATGTTATGTTCATATGTACTAAGGAAATTGAACTACTTCATTGGATTTGGTACTTTTCTTGTTGAATGTGTGTTGCATGTGTTTTAATGATTGTTGTGCCTATGTGAACTATTTCACTATATTACTAATAAACCTCTCCTCACACTCATGTGTCTCTTATAGGATAATACTATTACTTTCCTCCTGGAGATTCACTTTTGTCTCCCCTTGTGAAGGTCTCCTTTACACATTGCAATTGGTGCCTCACAGTGTCAACTTACTTGCTTATTCAAAAGTTATGTGTATAATCTCTTACGTTACCCATTGAAACCAAGGTGAACCTTACAGTGTGAGGCCAGGACGATACTTCAGATGGGGCTCCTACTCCAAACAGTGGGAGGCCTAAATTGTACATCACATTGGGGAGACCCCCTATAGGTTGTTAATATCCAACACCGTCAATAAGTGGAAGAGTAAAATAAATATTTTTCACCTTTAGGATTCTTTAGATGTTCATCTTCAATGTCAATTGTGGAAGCATGATGTTTTCCCTTTCTCTTTTTTTTATTAGCCATTTTAGGACAATCCATTTTATAATGTTCAATTTTTTGACAAACATAGCATTGAATCTTTGACATATCATTCATCCTATGGGGAGAAGGTGATCTTGTTCCTAACTTCCTATGTTGAAAGCCAAACTTCTTTTTTCCTTTATTTTTGAAGCGAGCTGCAAATTCTTGAAAAGATTTTTCCTCTCTATCTCTCAATATAAGCCATGATTCTTCTTGAAAACAAGAGGCCCACAATTATTCAAATGAAGGGATTTCCTTTCTGCTATTTATACTTGTTGCAAATGCATCCCATGATCTAGGTAGATCATTGAGTGTTGTAGTCACAAGTTCCTGACCAGAAACCATTTCTCCAAATGCTTGAATCAAATCTTTTATTTGTAAAATATTTATGAAATATGAAGCCACAATGTCATCATTCATTGTCCTTATATCATAAAGTTCATTCTTTAGGCTAGTGGCTTGACCAATATTCTTGTTAGTAAATAGATTAATTATGGCATCATACATATTCTTTGAAGTATCAAGCTTTGCAATATAAGGGATTGGAAAATCTCTTATGGGGTCCAAAATAATACTCATGGAAGTGATGATCTAGGTGGATATTGGTGGCCATCCACCTATTCCACCTAGACTTCCAGTCGGTTTCATTAGTTTCCTTGTTTATAGCAGCATTTACTATTTTTAGCAGTTTTTTGGGTCCTAAAATTTTGGATCAGATTTGACCCCATAAACGACATTTTTTGATGTCTGCAACAAGTTTCGAACTGAAAAATATTGTATTACTTAGAGATATATTTCCAACGAGGTATTGTATGCACCAAATAGAGATAATATGACCAAGTTACGACCCCGGGAAGTTGGCTACCCAACTAACCCCAACAGGGCCTGCAAACTCTTGGTGTTCCATCTCCTGGGGTTAGGGTTTTTGTTCTTTACGTTTTTTCCTTGTTGTTCACTAATAAAAATGCACCTGAGCCTAATTCTAACATAGTTCATAGACGTGTAGCCGCCATATCTCTTCTCAGAGATAAGCTACCATCACTCGAGCTAGTTTATTTCCATTTCTGTATGTAAGCATATTTCAGTTCTTTGATATTAATGAAATGAAGTTTTATTTCTACTGCATATTTGTGTTTATGTGTATACCTATATTTTGTTGCATTTTATATAAGTTTGGATCAATGGTATCAGAGAGTCTACTCTTTCTCTGTTTTTCTTTTCATGTCCCCAATAAGGTCAAGGTATAAGTAGTTAGGGCTCAATCTGGTTGAACTTTTACAAGACTGGCCTCACAAACCACAATGGTCTCCCATGGTGGAAGAAAAAAAAGATGAGGGGGTAGGAGATCCTTTAAAAATATTGCTCAAAGAAGCCCTTGAGCAACAAAGGAACATGATGGATTACTTTTCCCAGATCCTTCAGCGGCTATGCACAGGTGACACATCTTCATCCAACATCTACTTTGGAGGTAGCACTCCTTTTAAGGTACAAGTTAACTTTGGAATTCCCATCTTTGAAGGCCAAATAGATGAAGATGCTGTAGATAGATGGTTAAATATGTAGGAAGGATATTTTTCAATTCATGACTTTTGCAATAGGGAAATCATTACTTTTGCACTCCTTAAAGTCAACCCCTATGTCAAAGACTGGTGGTAAACCTATTGTGAACAAAAGGATGAGAGGGAATCCTCACTGTTTTTAACCGCACCCACTTGGAATTCTTTCCGAGATGCCATCAAGGAATAATATTACCCTATCGGGAGCTATGAGGATAAACACATTAACTGGACCACGCTGCGACAAGGAAGGGACCAACATGTGCTAGAGTTTGTGAATGTTTTCCATCCCCTTCGCACGAAGTTGGGTATTAAGGATTTTGAGGGGAATTTGGTACTCAAGTACCGCGATTGTTTACACAAGTACATCCAAAATGAGATGGAGTTCATGGACATCTCCTCGCTTAGCGTTGCCTATCGATACACTATCAAGGTCGAACAGAAGTTTAAACAAAAGAAGTGTGACTTTGGATTTGTGAATCCGAAGTAAGGGAAAGGCACCCCAAAACTAAAAAACAAAGGAAAAAGCTAAGACGGGGCGACCTAGGAAAACTCGTTGAAGCCACAAGAAAATAAAAACAACACGAATACGAAGAAGGACACAGGGAAATGGTCTGAGTTCCATAAGAGCCCCACTCACAACACAAGTGAGTGTCAAGGCAAGCAATCATTGGTGGCCGATTTGAAGGCTTGTGAATGAGATGCATGCTCTGACTCTGAGTCAGAAACTGACAAGGGGAATGAAAAAGGGAAGCATATTATCAATGTGGAGCCTAGTGCCACCATTGCCGCCACCATGATCTAGAAGGATGAGCCTAACGATGCAGAGGAGGGGAAGCAGCTCCTCCACTCACGGACGCGGGTGAAGGGTTCTTCACTACAGTTCATTGTCGATAGCGGGAGCCAAAATAATCTCATTTCAGAAGAGGTCATGAAACGGTTGGGCCTACTGACCACACCAAACCCACGGTTGTACACTATCTGGTGGCTTAATCAAGGGCAAGATTTTCGTGCTAGCCAAGAGTATCACCTTCCCTATTGTATCAAGCCCTTCACAGATTAGGTACTGTGTGATGTTTCTCCTGATGAAGTTTGTGATGTTTTATTAGGCCAACCATACTTGTGGAAGCGGCATGATGTGTATGCGTCTAGGCCTTGCACTGTTATTATTACTTTGGGAAATAAGTTGTACAGGATACCAGAGGTAGCACCACCTACCACCATTTATTTTATCACTGGAAGAAATGCAGTAAGATTATTTCCCAGATTGAGATTTCTTTTTTTTACTTATCATTCACCCTCAGGGAAAGAAGAAGATTGTGGCCACGACCTCCAGACAGGGCTCCTCCGCATGACAACAACAAATGGACAAGGTTGTAGAGGATTGTAGAGACATATTTACCTCACCCACAGGGATACCTCTACACTGTCACGTCAAGCACTCCATCGATCTGACACCGGATTCATCACTACCCAATGGACTGATATTTCAACACTCTGTTCTAGAGAACGATGAAATCAAGACGAAGATTCAGGAGATGTTGTAGAAAGGGCACATCAGGCCAAGTTCATCACCCGGTGGGAGCCCGATCATGTTGGCACAGAAGAAGGATGAGACCTTGAGACTTTGTATTGACTATCGGGCATTGAACAAAATCATTTTCTAGAATAGGTATCCTGTAGGTTTTAACCCCAGATAGAAGTTAATTGCATATGAATCCTAAAAATAGAAAATAAACAATGGTGAGAGAATAAAACATAAAACTTATATACTCAGAGATTTTCCACTGGACCCCAATTCCAGGACTACCAAATTGATTTTTCATTATATTCCTTTCAATGTTACAATACATATATATACATGTTGAAGCATCCATAAACCCCAATCCATTAACCCTGGATTAGAACATAACCGTAGTTCCCTTGACCGGATCTACAAAATACCATGGGTAGAAAGCCATCATGCCCAAAACCATGTGCGAAAACCATGCACAAAACCGTAAGTATGTCCGCCCACCTAATAGAGGATCCAAGCATTTTTCCCCGAGGTGCTGTGCATGACGCAATGAACATGGGGATCTATCACCCCCTCGTGACCTCCCCACCCATGGGGCTAGTCAGGGAAAGAATATAACACACACCCAACACTCTCCCACTTGTTTTTTTCTTTCCATGGGGGGCCACAGGAGAGCTTAATCATTGGTCCAGCCTTGCAACACCCATTGTTCATCTACACCAGGAAAACTTCTCAATGCTCACTGACTTCATCAATGCATCTGCCTCATTCTTCAAAGTGTCCACCTTTACCAACAACACCTTTTTTTCCTCAACCATATCCCTCACAAAGTGATATTGAACATCAATGTTCTTTGTCTTTGAATGATAAGCAGGGTTCTTTACCAAGAAATTTACACTTTGACTGTCACAATATATCCTTATAGCTTGTTGTACCAACCACATACTTGAATACAATCTCTGCAACCAAACTGCCTCCTTGCTTGCATGAGTTGCTGTTGTGTATTCTGCCTCTGTAGTTGAAAGTGCCACTATAATCTGTCTCTTCCTTATCCAACTGATTGCAACTCCAAATAGGTTAAATACACACCCACTTGTAAATCTTCTTTGATCCAAATCTCCAGCCGATTCTGCGTCAAAAAATCCACGGATGTCCAAAACTCTATCCAATCCTGGTCTTCCTTGGTAGCACAGACCATAATCACTAGTGCCATGCAAATACCTAAAAACCCGCTTTAGTACTGTTGTCCAATGCTCCTTCCATGGTTTTGACATAAACCTGCTCAAGTCTCCCGATGCATGCACAATGTTTGGTCGAGTACAGACCATTGCATACATCAGGCTACTGACTGCACTTACTTAGAGAAATAAGATTTTTGGCCAATACAAGAATATGCAAAACACTTGAAAGTGTTCTAATCCTTCCACCTTGCAACTTCAACTTGAATTTTCCGCAAATGAAAATTCTAGCCTTCCTGTCATCCCCTAAGAAGACATCACCACCATTATATTTATCATACTCACAGAACCACTCCTTGTGGGGAGTGAAGTTAAAGGATGCACCTTAGTCAGTCAACCATTCCTCATGATCTACATGTGTATTTGAATAAGAAGCCAAGTACACATCCCCACCTTCATTTGAGGAGGTTTTCACCTCTATAGAAGGAGCGTCATTAGATCCCTTTCATTTCTCAGGATCTTTAGACCTACAATACTTTTTGAAGTGCCCTTCCTTTCCGCATTTCTAGTACACCTTTACAATTTTTCCTGGAGATTTAGATATCCCTCTAGATTTAGATCTCCCACTCGAGGATTTATTTTTGTTTATGTTCTGGGACCATCATTGTACAGACAAGGCATCATCATTATGGCCCTCCATATTTTTCTATCTCATCTCCTCTGACAACAAGGATGACACTATTTCATCAAACTGTAAGGCATACACATTGCTACCTATTACAACAACCAGACTATCCCATAAATCTGGTAGAGAACACAACAAACTGATGCACTTATCTTCATCTAAAATTTTTATATCAATGGATAACAAGTGCCTTACCATGGGATTAAAGACCTTCAGATGTTCTGTCACCGAGTCTCCATCCTTCGTCCTCAGGTTATACAAATTTTTCTGTAGGAACAATTTATTCACTAAAGACTTAGATTGGTACAAAGCCCCTAACTTGTCCCACAAAGCCTTCGCTGAAGCTTCCCTTGATACATTCAACAATACTGAATCTGAGATACAAAACCGTATTGTGCTCTGTGCCTTTCAATCCAACTTTTCCCAGTCTTTTGCTGACATTATCATTGGGTTATTATCTGGATCTAACGTGATCCACTGATATTTATCCACTAGTAGATCCTCCATCTTGAGTTTCCACTACTCAAAAATCTAACCATTAAATTTCTTGATCATTATGTTTTCACTGATCGACATCTTCTTTCACCACAAGAATCGATCCCACAGATCTCCCACTGAACAGTGTCTACCATAGGATCGAGAAAAACCCCTCAGTAGCAAAGGCGTCCTCTTGAAGCCAATACAACTCTGATACCAAATGTAGGTTTTAACTCCATATATAAATTACCTGCATACGAAGTCTAAAAACAAAAAATAAATAATGGTGAGTGCATAACATAGATATACACAAAGATTTCCCGTGGATCCCAAAACTAGGACTACCAGATTGATTTTTCATTATATTCCTTTGAATGTTACAATACATATATATGCATGTTGAAGCATCCATAAACTCCAATCCATTAACCATGGATTAGAAGATAACCGTAGTTCCCTTGACCGGATCTACCAAATACCATGGGCAGAAAACCATCATGCCCAAAACCATGTGCGAAACCCACACACAAAACCATAGGTAGGTCTGCCCACCTAATATAGGGTCCAAAATAAATCCCCCGGGGCGCTGCCTCAGACGCCATAGAGGGGGGCTACCTCCCCCGTTAAATCCCCCAATAGGGGAGGTTTCTTCCCCCCCGCGCGTGGGGCTAATTGTTGAAAGAATATAACACACACCCAACATATCCAATGCCACAAATTGGTGACCTTCTAGACTAGCTCAAGGGGACTAGATATTTTAGCAAGGTTGACTTAAAGTTTGGTTATCACTAGGTATCAATAGAACCCCCTTATGTGTGAAATACTACCTTCAAATCTAAGGAGGGCCTTTTCGAATGGTTGATCATGCCTTTCAGGTTGACGAATGCAGCCACAACCTTCATGACGCCGATGAATGACATATTACGACTCTTCACCAACTCATTTTGGTGGTCTATTTGGATGACATTCTGATATGAAGCCAGAGTTGGGAAGAGCAACCCCACCATATTCAACAGGTCCTCCAAACCCTGAAGCAGCACAAGTTGTGTGACAATTTCGATAAATTCACTTTTGGTATGACCTAGGTTCAGTATCTAGTGTACATCATTGATGAGATGGGTGTGCATGTGGACATAGCCAAGATACAAGTCATTCGATATTGGTTAGCCCTAACCAATTTAACAGAGCTCCACAAATTTCTGGGTCTTGCCAACTTATACCATAGGTTCATGTTGAGGTTCTCTCATATTACTTGGCTTTTGAGTCAAGTCACTAAGGGAGGATCGAAAGCAAATTTTTTTTGGTCTGAATCCCAATAGAAGACATTTTTTGAGCTGAAGCATCACCTCTCATCTCCACCAATGCTCACATTACCAAACTTGCAACAACCATTTGAGATCAATATAGATGCATTCGACAATGTTATTAGTGCAGCTCTTACTCAGCAGGGGCATTCAGTGGCATATGGCAACGAGACACTTTCAGACATAGTATGAAAGTATCCCACCTGTAGTAAAGGGATGTATTCCATTATGCATGCCTACTAACAATGAAAGCACTACATTATGGGGAAGGAAACGGTCATCCACATAGACCACCGACCCTTGTAGTTCATACAGATACAAGGGAAGTTGCAGAACGATCACCATAAAAAAGGTCCACATACCTGCAACAGTTCCAGTTGAACATTAAGTATAAGAAGGGCATCACCAAAAATGTTGTAGACTTCCTCAGCCGATCGTCAGTCATGGTGCTGACAATTGTGATCGACTCTTGTGGACACGAGACTGTGGGGTGGTTGTATCTTTACAATAGCAATTCAGAATTCGGTAACACATACCAAATACTCCTGGAAGGAAAGAAAGTTCCAAATTTTCACCTCCAGGATGCACTGTTATGCCACCTGGGACACCTTTGTGTTCCTTCAAGCGAGCGTACCGAGATGATTTCAAAGGCACACTACAGTCAGGTCACTAGACATTTTGGGGTAGAGAAAACAATGGCAATGTTGGAAAAGTAGTTTTGTTGGAAAAACCTTTGACAGGATGTTGCGAAGTAAGTCAGATCTTGCACTGCGTGCACCATGTCTAAACTAGCCATAAAAAACAAAGGCCTATATACTCATCTACCTACTTCTATTTGACCATGGGAATCCATCTCCATGGATTACATGTTGGGCCTTCCTTCCACTAAGCATGGAGATTATTGTGTTTTCATGGTCATCGACAGATTCTTTAAGATGGCCATTCTTGCAGCCTGCAAGAAGAGTATCATAGCAGAGGCCATTGTTAAGCTCTTCTTTTGATGAGTGTGGGTACACTTTAGGATCCCAAAATCCCTTATCTCATATCAGGACAACAAGTTTTTAAATACATTTGGTCAAGTCTCTGGTCGATGTTGGATACCAAGCTCGCTAAGTCCATGAATTTCCACCCCAAAACTGATGGCCAAATAAAGGTTGTCAACATGATAATAATACACATTCTGCGCATGTACAACTCAAAGCATCCATGCACATGGGATGAAAGCCTCCCCTATGTCTAGCACAGCTATAACAGAGCTCTCCATAGCTCAACTGGTCACAGACCCTTTAAGGTGGGATTGGGCTTCTAGCGATTATGTCCCATTAATGTGGCCCTACCATTTGCAACTAATGAGGTAGATTTGGCTCATATCCAGTTCAAATTTGTAATAGATTTGACCCAAAAATATATAATAATATAGATAAAAAAAGAAATAACAAGATGGAAATAGATAGAAATGCTTCTTTATTGATCAAACCCTTAAGGTAGGGAAACACCATACATTCACTCCTTAAGGAAGGAAAACACTCCACAAGCCATATGCTTGCCAATACAATAATCTTTAACCCCTCTAAATGGGGAGTCTCTAGCCTTTATATAGGCCTCATACATACAATACCATGGGTCATTACCATGGTTCCCTCAATACCATCTATCTAATACAATGTGCTTATTACATTATTGCTAACTACTTTTGGTCCCTTACATGATACGGGTTAACTACTTTATTTATTACTACGGCCCATCCGATTATTACATTATTCCCTTGGGTACCTCTCTTTGTACCCCATACTATCCCCCCTAGGTATACTACATTCCACCCCCCTTAAACATGTTTCCTCCCCGAAACATAAGAAGAACATAAATAATAAGATCTACTCAAAAGAGTAGTCCACTGGTACCATGCATGTGCATCTAGCCATCCAAGAGAAAGGTGAACCCTCACTCTAGCTGGTGCCTCGCTTGCTTGAGATGGAAGTTGACCCTGGCGGCTCTTCTGTGTTGATGTGTAGTAGGTGGATCGTTGCCCCTCTCTGTCTGTCATGCAAGGGTTGTTGTCCTTGTGGCTAATTTGTTGCCATTTTTTTGGTTGTTTTCTTGCAGGGTGATGTGGGTGGTGATATGATGAAGTTTTAACCAACATTGTATCTTTCTTTAATTCACCACCTAATGGAGTTTGATTGGTATCTGGTACATGTTGTGGCGTTTTTTGTTGTTTCTTATCTTCCAATATTACTTCAACCACTAATTCCTCATCTGATGTGTCGTACCTATAACATTTTTTTCTTCAGCCTCTTTGGACTCTACCTATTTTTCTCATACTTGGTTTGATGTTTATGTTTGGTTGTCAACCATCAAGGGCTCATCATCTGATGTGTCAGCCCCTGGAACATCTTCTGCTTCAGCCTCCTTGGACTCTGCCCATTTATTGATGGAAATATCCTGTAATGTAATTTTATTCTTTTTATACGAGAGCTTCATGAATTTCTTCTGCACATTAATACTGATAGTACCCACAGATTCCATCAAAGGGTATCCCAAAATAACATCCACATTAGCCATATCTGAAGCATAAAAATCAGAATGCAATACATGTCCATAGAAATCTTCAAATCTTTATAAACTTGCACCTTCTCATTATTAACCTGTGTGTGCTCCATTTGTTTTGCTGGAACTTGCAATTTTTTTACCAAATTGACATTTATAAGATTTTTCTTGCAACTAGGATTTATAGACACAATGATCTTCTCCTTCTGAATATAACCATGAACCTGTAATAAGGAGATACCAGTAGAAAATAACCCCTTACATGTCTCATTCCCCTGTTTTCTAGTATGAGACCATTTGTCCACAAGGAGTTTTTCAAATTCTTCATATGAAAATTTGAACTGCTGGGTGCCAAGTGAGTCCCACCATATGATAGCCTCTTCTTTCAAAGTAAGCCATAGGAAACTCGTCCAATTTTTCGGATGGTTTTTCTTAAGATCTTTTATGAATTCTTCAATAGTAGGACAATTATCTTTTCTTGTAAAAATAAAATCTTTGCTAGGTCTTTTGGTTTTCTTCTTTCCAATATAAAACCATTTGTTCAACAATAGTTTTTCAATTTTATCAACACTACATAACTTCATAAACTCACTTTCAAGTGATTTCCACCATATAACAGCCTCATCTTCCAAATAATACCCTATTTTGTCCTTCCAATACCCTGGAAAGTCAACCTTCTTCTCTCGTATAAATTTTTCAATAATCGGCCCATCATTTTTTCCTAAAAACATATTGTTGGTGAAAATTTAAAATGGCCATAGTTCGGTCAATATTGCTCAGAATCCTTATTATGACCTATTTTCGGAAATGGAATGACCATTATGCATCTACTCATGTGATAGAAATCCCGATCAAGGCACAGGAATTTCTGATTCGCGCTGCAATTGTCCTACTGTCACAAAAAGTTCTGAAAAAAAGAGTTGATTTTAAATCAGCGATATCTCCCTCATCCAGACTCCGATTCAACCTAGTTTTTTTTTTTAAATTGGGTATTTTTTCACAAAGAACCCAGATCTGCAATTAGATTCTGAAAATATTGCCCTAGAACGTACAGATCTGATCTACAAACTCGTCACCCCAAAAAATGTCTGCAACACAACTGATTTTTAAATTGGTGTATCTCCTTCATCCAGACTCCGATTTAGCTGATTTTTTTTTTTTTTTTTTTTTTTTTTTTTTTTTTTTTTTTTAAATTGGCTATTTGTTCGAAAAAAACCTAGATCTGTAATTAGATTCTGTAAATTTTGTACCAAAACGTATATATATGATTTGCAAAATCGCTGCCAAACAAAAATTTCTGAAAAAAAAATAATAAAATTCTCCGCTTTGCCCAAGAAATTGCTCTGATACCACTTGTAATAGATCTGACCCAAGCATATATGAGAATACAAATATACCTAGAAATAATAAGATAGAAATATAAATATACCCAAGAAATAACAAGATCTGAATATAGAAATGCTTCAATTTATTGATAAAATTCTTTGCTTTGCCCAAGAAAGTGCTATGATACCATTTGTAATAGATTTGACCCAAGAATATATGATAATAGAGATAAAGTGAGAAATAACAAGATGTAAATAGATAGAAATGCTTATTTATTGATCAAACCCTTAAGTAGGGCAACACCATACATTCACTCCTTAAGGAAGGAGAACACTCCACAAGTCATATGCTTGCCAATACAATAATCCTTGAACCCTCTCAATGGGGAGTCTCTAGCCCCTATAGGCTTCATACATACAATATCATGGGTCATTACCATGGTTCCTTCAATACCATCTATATAATACAATGAGCTTATTACATTATTGCTAACTACTTGTGGTCCCTTACATGATACGGGTTAACCACTTTATTTATTACTATGGCCTATCCCATTATTACATTATTCCCTTGGGTAACTCCCTTTGTACCCCATACCATCCCCCCACTTGTAATAGATCTGACCTGAAAATATAGAAACAAACCCAAAAATAACAAGATAGAAATAGATAGAAATGCTTCTTTATTGATATCAAACCCTTAAGGTAGGGTAACACCATACAATCACTCCTTAAGGAAGGAGAACACTCCACAAGCCATATGCTTGTTCATACAATAATCCTTCACCCCTCTCAATGGGGAGTCTCTAGACTCTATATAGGCCTAATACATACAGTACCGTGGGTCATTACCATGGTTCCCTCAATACCATCTATCTAATACAATGGGCTTATTACATTATTGCTAACTACTTGCGGTCTCTTACATGATATAGGTTAACTACTTTATTTATTACTATGGTCCATCCCATTATTACATTATTCCCTTGGGTACCTCCCTCTGTACCCCATACTATCCCCCCTAGGTATACTACAAAAGTTGACAGGGCTAACAACTTCATTGAGAGCATAAAGTACATCCTCCAGAAAATCTATGGCATATTGGATAGAGCCAATGTTAATTACAAGTAGTGACATGATCAACATCGGGTGCCACACAAGTTCTAGGTGGGCGAAAAAGTTTGGCTACATCTAAGGGACGCCTCACTGAGCCCCACCGCAAGCTTTTCCCACTCAAATATGGGTCATACACCATCACTAAGGCTATAGGGGAAAATGTCTTTTAACTCATCATTCTACTATACCTTGGCCTGCACCTATTATTCAATGTGGACAACCTTTGACCATACTTTTCACCATTTTTGGACATATCCGACATTGTAGAACAACTCACACCAATGGAGTTAAACCCAGACTGCATGGAACAAGCCACAACTAATCGCATCATGGAGTAGAACTCAAGTAAAACTGAACTACCTATGACACCTAGCAGACAATAGAATCAAATGTGATGACACCTAACCAACAACTAACTGAAGGTGAGATTAATATCTCAACATCCCCTCTTAATCGCAATGGTTACATGTATAGACACTTACAATGCCTAGTTGTTCTCTTTGAAATTGAAATAGATTCTTGCCCAATGGATTTGTGAAAATATCTACTAGTTGATCTTTGGAACCACAAAAATCAAGTACTATGTCCCCATCATTGACAAGCTCATGGATGAAATGAAAACGAGTGTCAATGTTCTTGCTCTTTTTGTGGAAAACATTATTTTTTGATAAAGAAATTGTTGAATTGTTATCACAGTAGAGTGGAGTTGACTCCTTCTAAATATTTGAAATATATTTTAATAATCTTCTCAACCACACAACTTGACAAGCTATTGAATTTGTTGTTACATATTCTGCCTTTGCGGAAGATGTTGAAACAATTGACTCTCTCTTGGATTCCCATGAAATCAGATTGGTTCCAAAATGAAAAGCATACCCTGAGGTACTTTTCCGATCATCTAAACTCCCTGCATTATTGCTTTATGTATAACTTGAAAGTGAACAATTTTCAAAATGTGTATAGAACAAACCATAATCTATTGTCCCTGTATTATACCTTAAGATACTTTTTGCAACCTTCCAATGAGAAATCTTAGGTGGCTGCATAAACCTAGAGACAAAACTTGTTGCAAACATAATATCAAGGCTAGTTGAAGTGAGATATAACAAGATACCAACAAGACTTTTATATAGTGTGGAATCAACTGGTGGTGCTACATCTTCTTTGGTCAGTTTTGTGCCTTGAGAAATTGGTGTATTTTCAGGTTTTCAATTTGTCATTCTGAACTTTTTGATGGTATCAGCGGCATATTTTTGTTGACCAGAAAAGATGCCATTAGCAATTGGTGAATTTCAATTCCTAAGAACTATTTCATGACTCCTAGATCTGTCATATCAAACTCTATTTGCATTGCTGCTTTGAAATCTTCTAACATCATATTTCTTATATAAAGAAGATCATCTACATAAAGGCATACAATAAGAATTTTCCCTTCATGCATTTTGGTATACAAAGTTGGCTCATGATTGCTTTTGCAAAAACCACTTTTGATGAGATAGGTGTCAATGTGACTGTACCAAGCTCTTGGAGCTTGTTTCAAGCCATACAAGGCTTTATTCAATTTGTATACCTTATGCTCCTGTCTTGGAACTTCAAAACGAGGAGGTTGCTCTACATAAACTTCTTCCTGCAATATACCATTTAGGAAAGAAGATTTTACATCAAGCTGGTAGACTTTCCATTTGTGTTGAGCTGTTGTGGACAAAATGGTTCTGACAGTGTCAAACTTTTCTACTGAAGCAAAGGTTTCACCATAGTCAACACCAAACTGTTGTGAGAATCCTTTGGCAACCAACCTTGCCTTATGTTTCTCAATTTATCCTTTTTCATTTAGCTTGGTCTTATATACCCATTTTACACCAATTCTTTGGAGATCAACTAATTTCCAAGTCTAATACTTCTCTATGGCAACAATTTCTTGGTTCATTGCATCTACCCAATGTTTTTCTTTCACTACTTCTTCAAAATGAGTTGGTTGATATGAAAGAAATGCAAACATATTCTGTTGGTCAAACTCATGCTCCTGCTCATATATTTCTTTAACGCTTCTTGTTTTCTAATTGTCTTCTAAAGATGTTGAACCACTGGTGGATTCATTGCTTGAAGATGTGCCATTTTCATAGTGGTATGGTTTTTGTTGAACCTACAATCTTGGTGGTTGTGGTGGATAAAAAGACAGACTTGAAGCTTCATCAACATGATCATACCAAGATTTATTTTTAGAAAAATTACATCTCTCCTTAAAACAAACTTCTTGGTAACTGGATTATAAAGTATGTAGGTCTTTGACTGCTCACTATAGCCTACGAAAATACATCTTTCTATCCTATCATCAAGCTTATTTCTTAGCTTCTCAGGAACATGTAAAAATGCTATTGATCCAAAAATTCTAAAGTGAGATACATTTATCTTTTTACCATCCCATGCTTCTTGAGGTAATGTATCTTGAAGAGTGGTTGTTGGAGATTTGTTGAGAACATACAGTAATGTTGAAACTGCTTCAGCCCAATAATTATTTCACAACTTCTTCTCACGAAGCATACATTTAGCCATGTTCATGATTAATTGATTTTTCCATTCTTCTACTCCATTCTATTGTGGAGTATATCTTTATCGAGAAGTAAAAAGGGTCTTTTTCACCTCTATTTACCCTACATTAATTGTCAATCCAAGAACGATTTGTTATCTCAAAGAGTGTACTCAGTTTGAGGCGGTCATTTGTTAGAGTAATGCTAGTAGTATAGTGCTCTCAATACAAGAGTAAATGGATTCCTGGAATGAAATCTTCTTGCAAAAAGCAACCTAGGACTCAAATCATGCATTCAGAAAGCTACAACAATTTTATCAGTCAAGGGTACAGTAACGGTAACTCTTCCCTCTGTAAACTGATGCAATCAAGAAGGCACTCACAGGAAGGATCATCAAACTGGGAACTAGACAACGTATGTTGATGTTCACTATAGTCCTAGACCTTCTGCACACCAAAGCAATGATAACTTCAAATGAAAAAAAATGGAACAACAACTATCTTTATAAACAGGATTGAACAGCAAAACCTTAACCTACGGAAATGAATGCAGCAATAATTATAACCTACAGGAACTAGGAAACAACTTTTGAATTGAACATCAAACAGAAATGGAACAACGGACTATCAGAAATAAAGTATAGAACAACAACTTAAATATGAATGTACAGCAACCCAAGTTAAACATGCAACACACTTAACTTTAAAAGGAACAGTAATGTGAGCTTCGATACAATAAGCATGAATCGCAGCTCTAAAGTAAAAGGAATTGCAATGGAACAACAATCTTGAATGAACAGTAATCACAATTTAAGAATAAACCATACAATAGTACCGATTTAGGAACATACAACACTGTTAATCTGTAATCGAATGGAAATATGTAAGGAACATCAATGTTATATCAATTGTCAAAAGGAACAACAATGCAATATAAAGTTAGAATGACAACATAGCATTCCTGTTGTAGATAACAATATTACTTAGTCAAGTATATATAACAGAGCCGATATGTAAAACAGTAAAGCACGTTAGATTACTGAACAGAGTAAATGGAAGAAATCAAACCACACATGAATAAGAAATATGGTACAGGAGCAAGTGATCCACCAGGGTCGGGCCCTTAGCCTCCAGGGACTCACTGCTTAAAGCTACTCCAGAATCAATGATAGAATGACAACCAGGTTTTTACATTAAAACAGTAAATATAGTTACAATGAATCGCTCTTCAAAGAGAGTCGATGATCAAAGTTCAAGTACCAAGAAGAATTTCATAAAAATAACAATAGTTCTCCCCAAGCTAATAGTGCTACCCCTTTTTATAACAACCGAGCGGCAATATCAATGATACAGAGGATTGTTAAGATAACAATCCCTCAGGATCAAAGGATCTTGAGGGATTCGCCAAGTTGTTAGTTCACATTTATCCTCTTATTCTTTTGCGCCGACTGGAGATCTTGTTTTCCTTTTTCTGGCTATTACGCTCCAATTTGGATCGCCTTGTTTGAACGCGGTTCCCTGTCAAAGGGACAAAAATTAACTTGGTCTTGTTCTTTCCTTTGGGATGACAGTCTTCCGTTTTCTCCTCTTTCTGCATAAAAAGAGGATAATTAATAGTTATTTCATATTACATATAAATCTTCTAGATTTTATCATATTCTATTTTCATATACCTAGCTCATGATGTAAAAAGGTTATGAGTTTTGAAGAAAAGATAACAAAGTAAATGAAAATAACATACCTTCTCCAGTGCTCAACAATCTTGTTGTGTTCTGCATTATGATTCCTTGTTGTTGACAAAATGCTTTGAAGTGATTGGAGTTGTACTCTCTTCCTCTGTCGGATTTGAGTTCTGTCAAAGGATTTCCACCCTGTTTTTCCTTCTGCTTTGAATGAATCTTTAAACCTTGAGAATGTATCTGATTTCTTTTTGAGAAAATGCACCCATGTCTTCTTGTTATAATCATCAATGAATGTCAGAAAATAAAGACTACCACCAATAGATTGTGTTTGCATTGGGCCACATATATTTGTATGGACAATCTCTAAAGGTTCATTTTCTATAGAGGAAGATGTGGGAAAGTTGTCTCTTTTATGCTTGGATAGAACACAGATTTCCCAATTACAATCTTTTTCATTCATAGTAGGGAGACCAATGATGATTGATTGTTTCTGAAGCTGACTTAGACTTTTGAATGCTATGTGGCCATATCTAGAATGCCATAGCTGAGACTCATCTATTCTTGACACATTGTGGACAAAATATTGTTAGAGATTTCGACGTCTAAGAATCAAAGAAAACATCATATTTTGATTATTTCAACCTTACCTATCAGTCTTCTATTGGGAGGTTTGTTATAGATATACCATGTGTTCCCTTGAAATATTACATCATAACCATGTTTTATCAGTTGTCCTAGACTAATGAGGTTATGCTTTAGATTTGGAACATAATAAACATCAGGAATGTATTTCTGCTGATTTTGTTTAGTAAGAATAGGAACAATACCCTTTCCTTTAGCTTTAACGCAAGAATGATCTCCAAAAGTAATTTATGATGTTATGGAAGCATCAAGATAAGAAAGCATATTTTTGTTACCTATCATATGATTGCTCCAAACACTGTCCAACAACCAAAGATCCTTATTGTGAGTGTCTTCAGAAATATTGGATGAAAGAAACATTATTTCAGAAGATTCTACTTCATTGTTGGAGAGATGGACATTGCCTCTCTACTGATATTACTGTTTCTTTTTGCATTCATGTTCATAATGCCCAAATTTCTTGCAATAATAAAATTGGACATTATATTTGCTCCATGATATGTTTCTTTGAGTTTAGTTTTGTGGAGTTCTCCACTACTCTGCTGCATGATGATGTTCTGATTTGCCTCTGCTTCGGCCTCTGCCTGGCTTGTTGCTGCCTCTATATCCGCTGCCTCTGCCTCTGCCAAAAGAGTGATGTGATTTGAAAGTTTGTTCCATGGAATCTTCTGTTAAGTTGAGTCTTGCTTCATGTGCTAGAAGCAATCTAGTCAACTGCTTTACTGAGAAAGTTGTACAATCTTTGGACTCCAAAATGGATGTTATAATCATGTCATATTTCTTGGGTAGACTTCGAAGGACTTTCTGAACAATTTTCTCATCTGAAATGGTTTCACCGATGAGCTTGATTTGATTGACTACTCCCACGACTCTAGTCATGAACTGATCCACATTTTCTGTGTGAGTCATCTTTAAGGTTTCGAATTGTGATCTCAATGTATGTAATTTCATTGTCTTCACTGTTTTATTACATTTATACACAACTTTCAAAATTTCCCAAGCTTCATGCGAGGTGGATGCGCCAATTATCTTGTCGAAAATAGAGTCATCGAGTGAGCTTTGTATCCAACATTTGGCTCAGTGTTCTCTCTTTCTGAGTTTGATAGCTGCATTCCTCTCATTATTAGTCATGGTTTCCCATGCTTCTTAAGTCGACTCTACAAAGGGAGTTTGAAGTGTATCCCAACATTCTTGCGCTTGCAGAAATGTCTTCATTCTCAAAAACCAAAACTCGTAATTTTTGCCAAACAAAATCGGGGTCTGTGGCAAAGTGTAGAAAAAATTATTTCTTAAAATACAAATTTACATGGCCTTTTATTTTAAAAAAAAAAAAAAAAAAAAAAAAAAAAAAAAAAAAAAAAAAAAAAAAAAAAAAAAAAAAAAAAAAAAAAAAAAAAAAAAAAAACCTTTAAAAATATTAGCTCCCTCCTTTTATAACAAAATTAAATCCAAATCACCTTAAAAAAAATCTCTTTACTTTCTAAGTTTATATTTAAAAAAAATATAACAAACCCTATTTTTAATACTCCTTTTAAAGCATAACAAACCTTCTTACTTTTAATTTTTTTTAAGAAAACATACATTTTTATAAAAAAAAATTGCCATGAACCTTTCAAATATGATGGAGCTTACAAGGATTTATACGAATGGCATAAGGAGGTATTTACGACTCAATTTTTCTTTTTAATACTTTTGGTGAAATCTGTTGCTGTAGAGCTATAACTCTGCGGCCGTTACAACTATCTCGTGTAACTATTGAGTGTTAGTAACACTATCGCATCTCTCGTGCTTTGGGTGAGCGTTAATAATGCTCTGGTTTGAATCTTGTACAACGTTACTCTCCCAAATTTGAATAGAGCTTTTCTTTTCAATGACTTTTCAATAACCTTTTTCTTTTCAATGACTTTGCAATAACCTTTTTCACAGTAGTTCATTTTGCTACTATTTTGTAGCGAAATATATATTTTTCCCTTGTGAAAACACACATATATGAAATGTTGAAATGGTGTTCCCTAGGAGTCTATGCAACCTTACTCTATCTCTCTGCTTTCTCAAAGAGTATTAACGAGTGTAAGTGTAAGCTTGATGATAAAACAGAAAAGTGGAGAAGATATTGTTTTTTCTCAATATTCAAAATGACTAAATAGATTACATTGTAAACATTAATAATAAATGACTTAAGCAAAACTCAACATAGGAGAACTCAATTAAAACTGAATTGTAAAACTCAAGTAAAGCTAAATTACTTATAACACCTACAAAACAATAAAATCAAATATGATGACACCTAACAAACAACTAATTAAAATTACTATCTCAACAAATTTTATATGACTTTCTAATTTTTTAGAACTTCCATCAATATCATTATTCTCTATAATTTTCTCCACCCAATTTTTCTAAAGCAAAACACTAGTTCTATTGGGTAATGACTTAACATAATTGTGTGACCATGAGTTGTTTACCATTTTCAAATTCAATAACTACTGGAGAATTCCTGGCATGCTAGTATCCCTAGAGTGTGGAGGCAAACAAATATAACAAAAGTCTTTACGAGTAAGTGAGACTCCAAATTTATTCTCCTTATCCTTCTTCACTATTGTGAGATAAGATTGTGTGTGTGTTTTGAGGATCTTCTTGAGCTCTGTCGGCGTAAAGGAACTTGCTCTGCTCTCTATGGCCTTCTTGTTGATTAATATCTGCTCACATTCTGCCAATGCAGAGGCTCCCGCTCCCTCGTCCGACTGTAAGAACTCGACCCTCCGTTTCGTTTTTACGAGACAATAAGGTTCCGTTCGGTTTGTCTCAATTTAAATATAGAGAATACAAGAATTCAATCAAACCCACTCATTTAGACCAAATGTGAAAATACAAATTATCTAAACACCCTAATTGAAATGTGGCCAAACTTAATTACCTTTGGTGACATTTCTACAATTCTTTTAAATGCTTGTTGATTCTCTCTCCCCGTTGTTGAACATATTTTTGTAATGGTATATAAAATTTAATAAAGACGAATCAATGAATACAAATGAATATGATGTATAATGACTTGAGTCTTCAGGTAAGTCGCATATACTTGTGCATAGAGACTTTGAAGATCTGTTGCTGATTTGTATTTCACTGTTCCAATTTTATTAATCTGCAGATAGAAAAAGCTGGGAATTGAAGACATAGTTCCAATGAAACAAATTGCGTCTAAATTATGTTAGATAAGTAATCCTCGGGATTAACAGTTTGGGTAGTTATTGAAGTCCAAGAACTCATGGGAACTAATTGAACTATTTACTATATGTATTTATATGTCCAAACATTTACATATTTCTTTGTGATCATTTAATATACAGTTTATTTGGTTTCCAGTTGATTGTCTTAGAGTGGCATCAGAGCCCTGGTTGATTTGTTCCTAAACTCCATGTATTTGAAGTCTATGGTGTAAAAGAGACATGGAGCGTGAACAATGTGAAGATAAAGTGCAACAAAAAGTTAATCCAGTGGAGCAATGCAGTGAGATGTCCATGATAGTAAAATTTATGAAGGATAATAAGATATATTTACTGCAAATGGGAGATGTCTGAAAGATACAAAGAATATAAATTTTAATTAAAGAGTGGGAGATGCCTGAAAGATACAAAGAATACAAATTTTAATTAAAGAGTGGTCAATTTTCTGGCCAGGATATATATTTTATGGTGGCTGAAATTTTAATGGGAGATGTCTGAAGGATACAAAGAATAAAGATTTTAATTAAAGAGTGGTCAATTTTCTGGCCTCGATATATATTTTATGGTGGCTGAAATTTTAATTGAAGAGTGTCTGGGCATTGGTAAAATAAAATCTATTTTTGGAGGCTAATAAGATTTGAACCTAGCTCTTTGCTAGGCTATTTTTGAAACTAACCACTAAACCACAAAGCCAACTTCATTAAAAAAAGATGAGAAACAAATTTATATCTTTGTAGAAGTATTGCATATATTTTGAATCTGAAAGGATTTGAAGAATATTTGGGATATATGGATATTTGGGATATGTGAGTAAAGGAGGACAGGTAATTGAAAACTCATAATTGGTGGCAAGATTACTTCACAGCTCAACTACACTGAAGCCCTAACTATGGTTAGGAAACTTCGACGCGATTTCCAATCAAAGGCAATTTACATGCGACAGTGTACGAGAAGGTTGCAACAATTTTAGGAGACCGATTCAAAGGAAAGCGATAAGAAGTCGACATCATTTTTATTATTACCTTTTAAAGTTTAATTTGGTTAACTTATGATTATAAAAACAAGAAAATCAAAGGCATAGTGGTTGGTAAAATTTACATAGTCTTTTGGTGGATTGAAGGTCATAGGTTCAAATCTTTGACAAGATAATTTTAGAATTTTTTTGTGTTTTATCACAAAATTTGTTAAAGTTATAAAATCAAAGTTGAAGACAGATAATTTTAGAAGATTTTTTGTTAAATTTGAAAAGTCAAAGTTTGAATTGAAGATTCAAAGTTAGAGTTATGTTGTAATGGGTGCATGGTCGGTTGAACCTGACACCCAATTATCACAAATTTGTTTGTATTGGGTGCATTTTCGGTGGTAGCTAACACCCATTTTTAAAGTTGATTGCTCAAAAACATAGAGAAACTCGATGATTTACTACAATTATTAAACAATTTAATGTCATCTTCTATGCATAACAGTGTCCAATTCAGCAAGGACATGCTCTCTGACATCCAGTCATATTTGCAAAATGCGAAAAGCAAAATTGAATTTTTGGAACTAGAAACCTAGTTTCAGCGAGAAGAACTAGAAAAGAAGAATTTTGAACCTGTTCTTGTTCTGAATAATAGTGTGTTTGAGCCCAATCATTACTCAGAAAATAACCAGAGTAATGTTTCTGCAGGACCAGAAATTTCTTTTGAATAGCCTGTTCTTGACCCTGTTTTACAAACACTTCAGCAACCTTTGCCAAAATCTGCAAAAGGAAATGCAACTGAAAGTTCTTATGAGAAGCCTAATATTCCCAAAACTTTCATAAGGCCATGGGAAGAGATTAGATAAAATAAACACAAAACTGGTTTGGGTTACAAAGAGGATATTTTGGATGTATCTTTTCACATACCAGATTTTGCTAAACTGATAAAATTATGAAGCGCTGGATTTCTTTGTCGTTCCAAAACAAGTTTATATATGCCAACAATGTAACAAGGTTGGACATGTGAAAGATCGATGTTTTGATCTTCACCCGTGTGAACATTGCGGAAAGCGAAATCATCATACAAATAGATGTTCCAGAAAGAAGTCTACTGCAAGAGAGAAGGTAAATTTCGGATGGATTGCTTCTTGGGATTGGACCAAAAGGATTGCTTCTTGGGATTGGACCAAAAGAGCGAAGAAGATTTACAGGGCATATCGAAAAAAATGTTCCAGAGTGATGAGCAACCTTGTAGAAATGAAGAGTACTTCTCACCTTGTATCCGACAAGGGGGGAATAGTTGATGGTCTGCTACAGGTTCGAGTTCGAGATGTCAAACAAGCTTGAGTCAGACTTGAGTTGATTGGATGGTCTACTATAGGTTCGAGTTCGAGATGTCACCTGAGTCAAATTTGAGTTGATTGAGTTTATTGAGCACTTCCATGTTTGGAATTGTTCAAGGAACATGATAGTTCTAGAGTTTGTGGTCACCTTAAAACCACACTTTTTGTTGTTCTGAGAACTGATATGAAGGTTCCAGAGTTGATTGAGAGCATTCATCTCTTGGCTCAGATGCATTTATGCATTTTGAGCTCTTGTTCTTAGACTTTGGTATATCCCTTTGGATTAAGGGGGGACTGTTAGATAACTAATCCTTGGAATTAACCTTAGGTTAGTTTGGGTAGTTATTGGAGTCCAAGAACTCCCAGGAACTAATTCAACTATTTCCTATATGTATTTATATGTACAAACATGTACATAATTCTTTGAGATCATTTAATATACAGTTTATTTGGTTTTGAGTTGATTGTCTTACAAATCAATGGGTGCCAAGGATACTAATATGTGTGTCATCCACGAGATGAGGCATACCTTAATTTTCTCATGGCAGCCATTTGAAGATCTATTGTAGAGCCTCCTCAAGCACAAGGTTTCCCATATGTGTTAAATGTTGAAGAAAATTTCGATTATATGGATGTCAGTATTGAGAAGCTACTGCTCATTGGCATGTAATTGATACCTTCCTCTATGGTTGGTACACCGTTCAACTTTGCCCGATCGTCCATTAATCATTCCTGAGCGTAGTAAAATAAAAGAACAAGTGTTCGCTGAATGTAAATGTGAGAGTATTTGAAATTAGGCTATAATTGCATTCACTTCATCAATGGCGATAATTAATTTCATTGGTAAATATGGTTCATCGGAAATATGTAAATTCTCTTAGACGGGAAAAGTTGGTGATTGAAGAGATGTTCGAATGAAGCAGACTGCCTGTAAATCAATGGGTGCCAAGGATACCAACATGTGTGCCATCCACGCGATGAGGCAAACATTAACTTTCTCGTGGCATCCATTTGAAGATTTGTTGTAGAGCCTCCTCGAACACAAGGTTTCCCATATGTGTTAAATGTTGCACCAACCATTGAAGAAAATTTGGGTTCTATGGATGCCAGCATTGAGGAACTATTGCTCATGGGCATGTAATTGATTTTCTTTTAAAATGGGGTGCGACCCCTGGAAGAAGCGTGTTTCATATATCCCATCAATTACATCATCTTTACATATGGTTGTGTCATCACAACGTATTATGTCACATATGTGATTGAAACCCAGGGGGAGAAGTTATTATTAAACCCTCCCAACCACCCAAAATAACATCCATTGAAGTCATGGGAATGTAATTGATACATTTCTCTATTGCTGACACAATGTTCACCTTTGCCCAATCAGGCATTGATCATTCCCGTGGATAGTAAAAAAAAAAAAAATAAGTGTTTGTTGAATGTAAATGTGAGTGTTTCAAATTAACCAAAAATTGCATTCACTTCAATGGCCAGAATTAATTTCAATGGTAAATATTGTTCCGGGAAATATAAAAATATAAAAATACAAAATTTACCAATATTGTTCATCGCAAATATAAAAATATAAAAATACAAAATTTTATAAGAATAAGAGTATTTTATAATTCAGTATAAAAGAAACGTGGCATAATATTACATGATGTATATGACATTACAAGATAAATTAATAAATGGATTGAGTGGATATTTTAAGTAGTTTGTTTCCATATAATTCTTTGGATAATTTCATAGTACCAAAATTTTATACTCTTCATAGATGTTGCAATCTTGCTTCATAGGCGGATGTTCTTCTTCAACAACAACTTCATTAATTGGGATTCGTAGGGAGTACGTAAATTTCCATTATAAAGCCCTAAATATTTAAAAAAAAAATAAAAAAAATTGGCATCACCCAGTTGTAAGATGCCTATTTTTTTAATTTATTTAATTTCTTTTTAATTCTAATATTTCATAGTAATAAATATTATTATTTAGTTGGTTTTGAGTAGTTTTTTTTCAATTGTATTGTTTTAGATTTCTTTTTAATTATTATAGTTCCAAAATGGCAAAGAAGTGCAATCATAAAACCTTAAAAAATGAAGATTATGAAGATTATGATGTACTTTAACTTCATATACATACTACATCTACACACAAAAACACACTATTGGTATTTTAATTCATCTTTAGCTTTTGTACAAAATATCATATACATTTTAATTCATTTTTCCTTTTCCTCCAACATACATAATCGTTATCCCATTAGATTGAGAACAAAATAAAGTATTTTGATTTTATTGTTTAGTGAATAGTATCATGTCTCATTACATGTACTCTAATCTTAATTTTTTTGGCTTGTAAAGTATATATTTT
>APFE031185818.1:3056-16526 GCA_000404065.3 Pinus taeda
GTGGCACGGGCCGTGCTCTATGAAAGAGCGTCTATGGGCACGCCCTCTTTGTAGGAACTGAGCCATGGGCGCGGGTTAGACACTGTGGACCCGCGCTAATGAAAAAAGGGTATTTTTCAAGGTTAATCTTCAAAGGGTGCCTTCAGGGATATTGAAATTCATACTCAGGAGACCTCAATGCAAGTGTTTTCAAGTTGTGTCACTGGTCACAGGTCCGTAAATGTGTCCTCCAATGTGTGACAGCGGGGGGGTAACAAGGACAGTGACCAACGGTGACAAATTACTGCGTAACACTACCCTTGGGGGATCCCACACCCAACAACTTTACATAGACAATGGGCTAAAACCCTTTTTACTCCTAATTACCTACACGCTCCACATCCACAAATTACGTAGATTTTTACAACATTTTACCAAAATTTACATCAAAGCTTGGGCTTTTAACCCTTGAGTCACTTGGTTGGTGTGGTGATCTTACTGTGAAGATCCCCCAGCTCCACCTGTACAACTGTAGCTTCGGCAGCACTCTGCGTGGCTACCTGCTTAACTTCTTCAATGAGCTCCTCTATAGCTTATCCTTCTGTGGCCGGCTTCATCTTCTGTTGTGTTTGCTGCAAGCCCATTAGCTTCTCCTGAATGTTGGTTGAGACTTGGTAAGATTATTCTAACCAAGGTCCCAACCTAGCCTTAAGCATTGCCTCCTTCTTCTGAGCTACTTCTACCTGTGCGAGGAGTTGCTTCCCCTCCTACAACTTAGCGAGGTGTTGTGCTGTAGAAATTAAGCACGTCATTGCCCTGACCTCATCATATTGTTTCTAGAGCTGTTGAATCTTTTTATTCAAGATATCCAGGTTTGGGTCTTCCTGCAGAGTCATTACCAACTCCATCGCCCATTCAAACAAGGTCATGAAGTTAGTGATTGTGGCATCCAAAGTGGCCATCCCTTCCTTGATGGCGGCTCTATGCTGCTCCCTAACCTCAGGCAAAGTCATGGGCTGTAATTTGAGCTATAACTCCATAATATTCATATTGAGTTTGAATTGAACTCGCCCAACTTTCGACTTCACCTCGCACACACCTACAACTAATATCTGGATCTTGGCTTCCAACTGTGCATCCTCTAGGATGTGAAACTCCAACATTGTTCTACACACTTCTGCTACCATGGCCTCCAGCCTAGAACTTTGTGCCTGTAATGTATCTTTGTCCTTCAAGGCCTTCATTTTCTCGGTGAACATTTTTTCATTGTTCACCCTGTACTCTCTTACCAAGTTGAGAGTGTATTGTTCCCAAGCTCTCAATTCTTCTGTTACCCCTATTTGCAACGTATGAAGAAGATCATTGGGGAGTGTTGCAATGTTCAGTGTGATGTTCTTAAGGGTAATCAAGATTATGAGGTCATTGGCTGACTCCACGTGTAGGGACCCTTCTGGTAAAGCAATTGTCATAAGATCAAGGGTCCTTACCAATTCTGTAGCCTGACTTGTCCTTGGTGCGAGGCTTGTTTGTACAACACTCGCTTGACCTGCACCCACCTGTATCCTATTGGCCTGGATCTGCAACTCGCGCATATCCTTCTGGATGCTCCCAAGTGTCTGCATGTACTGTTGCTCAGACTATTGTAGCACCTCAATGGTAGTGTCCCAGATTTTGTCATCAATCTCATCAATATTGCCCTCCGTTAAGACCATGGGACAACTCTACGCCTTATCTGATTTTTGCTTTTCGCAGGGACCTTCTTGCTACTCCTGTCCACACTTTTTCAACTAAAATGGGGTGCTCTACCCCTCATCTCCTCCGCCACCTTGTTCAAACTGTTCCTCCTCCTCAGTCACAGGTAAACGAGATTTACCACTTCATTGTGACTTGCGCTACTCCTGCTTAGCCTGCTCCTTATCAGTGTGCTCCTTTTCCATCCGAGCCTTCTCGATGGCTTCCTTCTTCCACTACATGGCCAAATTTTGCGCAACCTACTTTATTACATCCTTCCTTTTCTTTTCAATCTAGTTGCCCGAGCCCTTGCTGGTTCCTACATCCAAATATGAAGAGGAAGCCACTCTGTTGGTTAACACTTGATCACCTCCTGAATGTCATGATCTATGACCAAGTATGGTAAATCAAACCATTTCTATTGTGGGTCCTTTCACCCCTAAATGTAGACGCAGTGGAAGTCAGCTTTGAATGCGGCATAAGCTGACAACTGTTCAACAATGTTTGGGACAACCTCGGGTGCTAGTTGATGGCCATGCAGAGGTGGGATTCCATCAATACCCAGAAAACCTTTGTTTCAGTGACTCGCATGGGGTCATTCATGGCCCATAAGGAGGTGAATTGCACGGCCTTCAGCAATGCTTCCTCCAACGGAGGAAATTAACTATCCTCCTACAGCTCCCATGCGACCAACACAATGGAGAGAAAAAACCATGCGTAGTGGAATGACTTGGTCTCATCATAGACCTTGTGGAAATTCGCGAGGAATTTGTAGCATAGCTACCGCAACCATTTAAATTTCACACCCTTTGCACATTGTGCAGCTAACGAAACCACAGGTGCCAAAACTTCATCCGCATAGCACATCCTCATTACTTTTCCAACCAATATTTGCATGGCAATCTATATCGTGGGGTCATTGATAGACGTGATTGAATATTCACGTGGCTTTTTCACAAGTGCAAACTCCTTTTTCATTTTGTCCACCAGATATTTTTCTCTTGCCTTTCCGCCAAACTCCTTGGCCAGATTCAAGCCCTCATGCGGCAAGTGTATGATCCGATGGATGAGCATGTTAGTGATGGGTATAGGCCCGCCAAGCCATAAGCACCCATCATGCACAAGAGTAAGTAATTGCCACACATAGGTGGTATTTTAGTGGAGTGGTGATAGTGGGGCACCCACAACAAGTTTAGCAACCCGGAATTCTCCATTGCGCAGATCCATTACACTATCTCTAACTTGGTGACACCTGATATCGGGTAGTAAACAAGCTTCATATAATTTTTTTTGCAAGGTGAGGGAATCGTTCATGGTCCGCCAGGTCCGAATCTTCCATCTTCAGCAGGGGGATCCATGTGAGGCATAGACCTTCAAAGGGAACCTGCTCCGACAGCAGGGGCTTAGAGATGACAAATTTATCTAAGTTCGGGTCCTTGGTGACCTTCGCCTTCCCTTTGCATGAAGGGATGTAATCAAGTAACTTGGTAAAGGGCTCCACTCCCTCATCATCTATTTCCTCGATGCCCTGTCCCTCCTTAGCCTCCAAATTGACAACCCTCTTGGGCTTCTTTTCCTTCTTCTACTTTTGAGTTGTGGAATTTTTGTGGGGTAACTTGCGCACCAGCACCGAATTCTTCTGCTTATCCTTCTTCAACTTCTGGGTTTCTCTAATAGGGGTAGGCTTTGGCCTAGGAAACCTCGGCGCTGTAGGCACATGAGTCGAAGCCTCCATGCTCACGACCTTCGACGTAGCTCCCTCAGATGCAATATCTCCCCCATTTCTCACCGTCTCAGTGGGGCTTGGACCTAACATGGTGGCAAGGATAAAATTCTGGTTCAACTCTAGTAAATTGGCAAATGTTGGGCTCACGACCAAATCCTCAAAGGATGAGCAGTTTATAAGTAACAAACAACACAACTCAAAAACTCTGAGTGTGAAAATTTTTCTCTATTGGCCCAGTATGTGTAATTTATAGGGGTTTATGAATTCAAAACCGACCATTCCCCCCAAAATTCGATCATTAATGATTTTTTCGTGGCAAATATTCAAATATTTTAGCCTTAAATGCCGCCAACCCCCTCCTCTTAACTGTCTTATGGCAGCCAAGTCATGAACAATGACTCCAACGGTCACTTTCTTGTTGTGTTGTGTGGCACCTCCCTTCGTAGCACTACTCCCTTCGTGCAGCTTCTTATACTGTAACTTCACCATTTTCTGTGCAGCCCTCCTGCTGCGTAGTCCTCTACTCCTGGAAGTGTAATTTATAGTTATGCACTCCCTTACAACTACCTAGAGCACTAAGACCATCCTACCATCATATAGACATTGAGTCAGATCCCCTATATATTGCTTCAATCAGCTTCCATTCACCCTTCCTGGAAAAGGTTCTCCATTCAGCTTTGCGAGCTGAATTGTGCCTCCATCTGTAATAACTTTAATAACATATGGCCCAAACCATTGCATCTGAAATTTCCCTAGAAACATAGTGAACTTGCTATTATACAACAAGACCAAATAATTTACCTTGCACGTGGACAACTTGATGTGTCGATCGTTCAGTGCTTTTTGCCATTCCTTCTATACTTCCTGATGGAATCCAGCTAAGAATTTGTCTTCTTCATGCTCCATCAACTGCATGAGTCATTCTTCCAAGGCTGTGTGATCTTCCATACATGTGAAAGCTTCTGTGTGTAAACTAGGCATGATATATTCCATAGGCATCACAGCTTCTATGCCATAGACCATTCTAAAAGGTGTTTGTCCTGTCAGCTTTTTGCAAGTAGTCTTGTACGCACATAGCACTGCAGGTACGTGCACATCTGAGTCATTCCTTTGCACACTACATATCTTTGTCAGCATGTTCTCCAAAATCTTATTAAAGGCCTCAACTGTTCCATTAGCTTGAGGATGATACAGTGTGCTCTTCTGATGATAAACCTGGAACTCTTCAGTCAGTGCGCCTATCGTTTCATTTAGGAAGTGCACACCACGATCACTCATCCATACCTTCAAGAAACTAAACCTAGTTAACACATACTCAAGCAAAAACTTCACTGTTGTAGCCCATGTACAATCCTTCATTGGTTGTGCCTCCGCCAATTTGGTTAGATAGTCTATTGTGGTGATGATATAGTGCACACCTGTCTTCTTTCCTGGGGGCTGAATTGGCCCAACGAAATCAATTGCCCATTTTTCAAATGGATGCAATGATACTTGAGGATTCAGTGGCAACTTGTCCCTCTGCGATGGTTTGCCCGTTCATTGACATGTATCGCACACCCTACAATATGCTTTAGAATCTTTATGCAACGTAGTAAAACATTACCCTACGCACAAAATCTTCTGTGTTGTCGCCTTCCTTGCATAATGTCCTTCTACAGCCCCTCCATGAGCTTCAATGAGGATGTTATTCCATTCAAAATATGGCACATATCATTGCAATATCTCGTCTACACCCATTTTATACAAATGTCTTGCAATTATTGAGAAATTTGTCACGCGCACTACTAGTTCCTTCTTCTGCTGACTCATATACCCCTCCGATGTCGTTCTTGTAGTCAAAAAGTGAATAATATCTGCAAAATGGTTATTTGCTACATGCACTGCAAAGAGATATGAATCAAGCAACCCTTCCTCCAAATTAGTAGGCTCTTCTCTTGTTTCGATCCGTGAAAAATGAATAGGTCCTGCATTCAACCTTCCTAGCTTCACAATCACCTCAAAGTCATACACCTAGAATAGCAGAACCATCGGCAGATCTTCCCCACCAACAAAGTCTTATTGACCAGGTATTTCAAGGTAGAATGATCTGTGTACAATTTGAAATGTCTGCCTAACAAGTAGTTCTTGAACTTTTGAAGCATGTACACCATAGCCAATCCTTCACACTCCTTTGTTGAGTAATTCTTCTTGGCCTTGATAATTTCCTTCTCGTGAAGGCTATAGGGTGGTCCATTTCTCCTTCACCAACATGTGTTAGCATTGCTCCCAGCGCAATGCAAGAGGCATCGACATGTACATGGAATTCCTTCTTTCGATCTGGGAAGACTAGAATCGATGCGGTGACCATCTTCTCCTTCAATATATCCAAACCACGCTTACATTCTTCATCCCAATAGAATGTAGCATCCTTCTTCAGTGGTTTCTCCATGGGTGTGGTAATCTGAGCATAAGCCTTGATGAACTTTCTGTAATATCCTATATGTGTGAGCATTGTGCATAGCTATTTGACACTTCTTGGGGCCTCCAAATTTACGATCACCACGATCTTGGTAGGATCCACCATCAACCCTTGCTTGCACACCACATGACCTAGCAAGATCCCAAAGGGGACATAGAATAGACACTTCTTCAGGTTCAACATCAGGCACAGACTTGATACATGTCATTTTACTAAACCAAACATCGTCCAGTCATCAAAATACACCTCCAAGAACTTATGGATGAACTCCTTAAACGTTGCTATAACTACATGAGAGAATATCACGGGCACATTCTTGAGTCCAAACGGCATGACAGTATACTAGAAACAACCCCATTCCATCGCAAATGTTGTTTTTCTCCTATCCTTTGGTGTGAGCTTGATCTGGTGGTACCCCAAAAACCCATCAGTGAATGAGTAGGCTTCCTGCCCTCCAACATTATCCAATAACTCATCAGTAAATGGTGTCGGAAAAGAATCATGGATGTAGGCATCATTAAGATTCCTTAGATCTATGCAAATCCTTATTTCCCCCTTCTATTTCTTTTCTTGAACCACCATTGGGCTCACCCAATCAAATTCCTCCACAAGTTCGATTATGCCTTCTTCTAGCATCTTATGCAACTCCAAGCAGACCTTTTCCTTGTATTTTGGATTAAGGCGATACAACCTCTACTTAATGGGCTTCGCGTTTGGTTTCAAAGTGATTTTCATTACACCCAAGTCATTTATGATGCCATTTAGGTCCAAAAACTGGGTAGGAAAAATATCCTGGTACTCGCGGAGTAACTAAACAACCTTATCCACTATGGCATCGTCCTAGTAGTCTCTGATCTTCGCAAATTTTCGCTCTGCTTCAACACTAATTTTTACTTGTTTTATTTTTAACGATACGGTGATTTCTGGGTTCTCTATTTGCAGACCTTTAGAGCTTCATCAATACATCTGAACCCATCTTCAAAATTGAAGTTCATTAAGAATCCTTCCCTTAATATATCCCACTCCGCGGTGCCATCGCAAAGCTCTGTTTCCAGGTACCAATTCATGGGGGTTGTATCCAAAGTATGACAGAATAAGTGCACCACTCTGGCTATGGCTCCATTCCATAATCTTTAGTCCACTTCGCTAAATGATTGTGGGGATCATTTCTCCCATCGTACTTCTCAGTTAGTCAAATTTTAGGGCAACTAAATTCCAACCTCATCGCTTCCAGTGCTTGGAAGCGATGAACCTCAAGGACTTCTCATTCAAAGGCATCCAAAATATTATCTACGTCAGTTAAACCATCATAATAGGATAAATTTCTTACCTCCGATGACACACAATGCAACAATTTAGTCATCATGTTGCAGCGCAACGTAGATACTTCATGCAGCCTCTTCTGCCAATACTCCAGTTCTTTGTCTGAATTTGAGGTACAGGAACTTTCCCAGTCCCATGAAAACCTTCCATTAGTTGTTGGACTAATCCTTTCTTGATCTCTCACTATTATTTTGTAAATCTAATCCAAATCATCATCACTTTCTTCATAGTCACGGACCGGTTCAGTATAGTGCGGTCCTTTTGCAAGGTCCAAAGGTACTACACCCTGAAGCGATTTCCTCTCGAACGACATTGTTCTTTTCTTCAAGTTGATGACTCCATTCATATCAATGACCCAATCAATTCCAAGGAGTGTGGGGTATGGATTGTTCTCGTCAAGAATTTCTATTACTTCAAAATCAATCAATGTGCTCGCACCTTCTATATCCACTATTACTCCATGTAGTCATCCCATAGGGATGATCTTCTGTTGGTTTTCCATTCTAAGCTGGATCGGAGACCACTACAGTGCAAGTCTCCCCATTCTTTCCCATGTCTGTTTAGGAAAAACGTTCGCGTCAAACCCCAGATCCAGAATGACTTGGTCCATCTCATAATATCCTATCTGCGTAGTGAGCCTCATCTCATGTCCTCTTCTTGCTTTATGTTTTCCAATATTTCTGAGTACGCAGTGTCCATCGAGAGAATTTTCCTTGTCATCACGCTTTTTTATCAACTCCTACAGGCCCTTCACAACCTTGCTATCATGCAAAAGTTTCATGCAAGTTTCCAAGAACGTGGTGAGTATAGAGGGATCAACCTCTATAGGTGCTCCAGTTTCAGATACTTTGTTCTCACTTCCTCAGGTAGATGCCTCAGCGAAGCTTTTCTTGGCCTCCATAAAAAATTCCTTCACGCGCTCCAAATTGAAGCCAACTTCCTTTTCTGGGGCCTTGCAAACCCATCCACTTTCTTTATATTGTTTTCCCTTATCGTCCCCAATCATTATGTGCTTCTCAGCATGATATTCACATTTGGATCTTCCTCGTGGGGCTTAGATTTCATCATTTGTAAGTTTTGTGTAGGTTTTTGAGGTTGCACCTTCTTCTCCTGCATCTTAGCTATCAGCACAGGGCATTCTTTTATAGAGTGGTCAAACTAGTTGCAGTATTGATAGGACGAGCATGTCTGCTTCTGAGACTCCCGCGCTTAGTGTCCTGGTGTCCCACAGTTATAGCAAATAACCTTTCTGTGACCTCTACCAGGTCCTCCTCCTACTCGGCCTCATCCTCTCCCATGATATCCTCTACGCGCTCCCCCTGCGCCCTGATCCAAGGAACGAGTTTCTGCTTGCATTCGATAGGTAGGCATTATTTGTATCGTCAACTTGTAGCTACGATAGTGGCACTCATCGTGGTCCACCGATTTGCAAAAATCACAGAACAACTGTTTTGGTGTCTGAACAAACTTTTGCGGCAAATGGCAATTATCTGTTACATGTTTTCTAGCCACCTGACAAATAGCGCACCGTAACGTGGGCCCCGCACTCAGTCCTACTGGTACTTCCTGCCTGAGGGGAATCAGTCCCCCCCCTGTAATATAATTTGTGAGGACAGGGCAGTGATCTTTATCACGCCCTTGGCTCTTACACTTGAGGCACCAAACTTCCTCATGTACCTTCGGCCTAGCCTCCTTTTCTTTTTTCAAGCTCTGCAATTCCAAGCAGAGGTTCTGCAACTGCGAGTGAATCTCTTGGACTCCCAAAGTCGCATCCTAAATAGGTGTCTAATGCAATCTCATCACAATTTACAGGGCTTCCACATGAGTTCCTATCTTATGCTGTGAAAAAGCAATCCTCGGGTGGGGCAAAAGCGAGGCTATAAACCACTCACGGTGCTGACCATCTGTGAGTTTCATATTAGCTTCACGGATCACACATTTAAGCCTTTGATCTAGCTCCCAGGGCATCTCACCAGCCCTCATTGTGATTTCCTTAAATCGAACGATTGACTATGAGTCATACTTAGGCTTACTAAACTCCTGGTTTAAAGCATCCTTAGTTTCTTCTAGCGTTGCTAAAGGATGGTTAGCACAATACTTAATATACCATGTCACTACGCGGTCCTGCAGGGTAGTAACTAAATGTGCCTTATTTATGTTATCATCAGTGATCTAATGTGCGGTCCACATAACATTTGCAACAAACCAGAACTTACATGTATCCTCTCTCTCTATACCCTCAAAAATCGACATCTTTATTGAGTTCGACATGTTGAACGATGGTGATGGTGGTAGCGGTGGTGTGGAAGAAAGTGTATGCTATGGAGGTGAAGGTGGAGGTGGAGTGGATGGATGATGTATCCATGGAAAACCTTTCCTTATCAACTAAAAAACACTCCACGGTGAAGGTTGTACCACTCCCTCATCATCACTTAAAGGAAGTCCAATCTACAGGCTATATTCATGACCTTCTTTCTCTCAATTTCTAAAGATTTGTCAACTTCGCATAGATCTGAACATTAAACCAATGGCATAACCCTTTTCTCACATAAGAGCAGCTTAATCCAGGTATTCAAAGATCTCATATACTTACCTTGCATTCCCTTGAAGAAGCACCACTTTGCTTCATTGTAACTAACTGAGGTATCAACTTCGAGATCTGTAAAAACCCCTCCTATAATTCGATCCGGCTAGTGGTTGACAGTGTGCACAATCTTGTCTTCAGAGGTTTCCAACCTTCACACTAGCTCCAGAGTCCACACCATTGGATGTCAAGCCTCCACCTTCCTTGGTCATCTTCCAACTTAGCTATACACTCATACAGTTCAATCGGGAAGGGGAAAAAGAAAATTTCATGTATTTCTATGTACAAATATATGTCCAACCACTACTCTTTTGACAGGCACGGATTTTTGTTTTCTTGCGCCGCAAATTTGTGGATCTTCCTATCCAACCACTTCTCAATTTCCTTCTTGGTCGAATTCCAGTGATGTGAAATCACACATCTCCTTATGCAGATTGTGGTCCTGACAATGAAACCATTTGTTGGCTTAGTGGGTCTTGACCCCAGGTTCAAAGGTAGTTGTGCCAAACAAAACCCTACACTATTAGCCCTTTCGGCATCAACCTGCATAGTGCAGGCTGAAGTCTCACCCAAAGCAGTATGGGGGGATGCTAGAACCAATTTTCCGCACCCTAGATCTGGCTTCACCCATATCTATAAGCCCCCAGTGCTCAGCTCTGCAATTCCTTTTAAACATCTTCTAGACCTTCGCATAGGTCTACGATAGGTCTTTGCGAACCCTTAGCAGGCAAATCAGCTACTTGCGTGCACCACAAATTAACCCTAGATCTTTGTTCACACGGATCTACTTAAGCTCTTAATAAACATAACATAACGTATTATAATATTCGTGTAAATACTTAACATGCATTACGATCAGTTAATAAGACTTATCCAATGGAGTCGTGCATCAATACATCAATATCTCATAAATACATTATTCCATCACAACATATATCATAAACATAAATAACAGAAGTAAGCAGATAAAACACATGAATTTCATCAACAATATTCTTTATCGATCTTCAACATGAGGTTACAGACTCAAAACTTCCTTGCGCACTCAGCTGCAGGGGTCCATGCACTCAACTACGGACTCTACTCTAGGCCTCTGCGCACTCCGCTGTAGAGCCTTTCCCTCCTCTGTGACTCAATTCTTTGTGTTATCTTCTATTGACCCATTATGTCTATCATCATTAGATTATGCCTTAAATTTTCTAAGACACACCTATTTATACAATCCCATGGTCCGCGGATCAGGGGTGGATCTCAAAACCGACTTAACTTTACATAGATAAGGGGCTAAAACCCCTTTTACTCCTAATTACCTACACACTCTGCATCCACAATTTATAGAGACGTTTACATCTTTTTACAAAAATTTACATCAAAACTTGGGTTTTTAACCCAAAATTGACCCAGGGGACCCCATCCCAACACTCCCACTGGCGAATGTCTAGTAAATCCTCCAATCCTTGCTAATTTGAATGGGGTAGCTTGAATTCTTGAATAAAAACTTGTTTGACTAAATCCATACTAGAGTTTGGGTTAGCATTAATCCATTTGATAAACCACCTATAGGTTTTAACCCCGTACATAAATTACCTGCATACGAATTCTAAACCACAAAAAATAAACAATGTGAGGGCATAAAACATAAAACACATATACACATAGACTCTCACCTAGATCCCAAAACCGGGACTACCAGCTTGATTTTTCATTATTTTCCTTTCAATGTTACAATACATATACATACATGCCGAAGCATGCAATACCATGGACTAAAAACCATCATGCCGAAAACCATGTGTGAAAACCATATGCAAAACCATAGGTAGGTTCGCCCACCTAATATAGGGTCCAAAAAAAATTCCCTAAGGTGCTACCCCAGACCCCGTAGAGGGGCGTTAACCACCCCCCTCAAACCCCCTATGACCCCCTCACTGTGCAATCGGCGCAACAAAACAGGGGCTCTGCCACCCCTCTAACCCCCCGGTTCACCAGGGGGGGCTAGTCGTGAAAAGAATATAACACAACTTGACATTCTCCCACTTGTTGTTTTCTTTCCACAAGAGAGCTTAGTCATTAATCCAGCCCTGCAATGCCCATTGCTTCTCTACACCAAGAGAACTTCTCAGAGCTCACAAATTTTGCCAATACATCTGCAGTATTCTTCAAAGTTTCCACATTTACCAGCAACACCTTTTTGTCTTCTATCATATCCCTCACAAAGTGATACTGAACATCAATGTGCTTTGTCTTTGAATGATAATCATGGTTCTTTGCCAAGCAAAATTTCACTTTTACTGTAACAGTCTACAAATTGAACACAATCTCTACAACCAAACTGCTTCCTTACTTGCATGAGTGGTTGTCATGTATTCTACCTCTATAGTTGATAGTGTCACTACAGATTGTTTCTTACTCATCCAACTGACTGCACATCCAAATAGGTTAAACACATACCCACTTGTGATCCAAATCTCCAGCCCAGTTTGCATCAACAAAGCCACAAATATCCAAACTCTGTCCAATCCTGGTTATCCTTGGTAGCACAAACCATAATCACTAGTGCCATGCAAATACCTGAAAATCCGCTTCATTGTTGTCCAGTGCTCCTTCCCTAGTTTTGAAATAAACCTGTTCAATACTCCCACTGCATGTGCAATGTTTGGTCTAGTATAGATGATCGCATACATCAAGCTACCTGTTAGTGTCGGTCTTGAGCCCTCCATCGGTGATCAAAAGCTCTTTTCATGTGCATAGGTAGGTGTCTCATCAGTATCAGTTTTGCATCCCATTAGGCATGCCATAAAACTGATGGAGGAGCTGGTCCTTGTTCCCTTCTTGGCTTTGCTGGATCAGATCATATCATTTAAATGAGCTTATGTTACACTTGTTTTATTTTTGTCTTGAAATCCCAAGTCTTAGGTCTAGGGTTTTGGTCAAAAGTCACTACAAGGTCATGAGTCAAAGGTCTAATAGTCCCTAGCAAGCCGAAAGGAGGTATGTAAATATGTTCCATTGATATTTTTTCATTAGGTACAGCTCATTTATACCTTGGATTTAAAAACCCTGTTTTTAAACCCAAGGTCATGTGAAATTTGCAAAAAATAAGGAAAATTTTCAAAATTCTTCAAAATGCTGGTAATAACCCTGGTCTCCTTGCCAGAGTCCATCAGATGGTCAACCTGCAAAAAGAACGGAGTTAAAGCACTCAAAAGATCAAATTCAGGACAAAGTGAACTCAAAACAGTGTTAAAGTGAATGTCAAAACAAAAACATTAGAAAGTGGGTTTGGTAAGTTAATTTTTTCAAATTGGGCCTATAAAGAGTAAATTTCCCTCTAAACAGCCTCATTATGCATTTGAGAGCTTGCAAAAACGAGTGAGAGGTCCAAAGAGGCGATTTGCAGAAAGTTGGAGTCATTCTCACGGGCGCGACCACTCAGGCTCAGTGCGCGACTAGTTGGGCGGGGCGCGACCACTCAGCGACCCCTCTGCAGTGCATTTTTCTCAAGGGCACGACCACTCAGGCAGGGCGCGACCACTCAGAGCAGGGGTGCGACCACTCAAACTGTTTTCTACAGAGCCACTCCAAATCGATTAAATCGCCCTCTTTCTTGCTCAATTGATCGAGGTAGGGTCTTCTAGTGCGTTTGAATGCTTGAAACATGAAATGATG
>APFE031185818.1:18917-50891 GCA_000404065.3 Pinus taeda
TTGAGAATTTTGAGGCATTTTTGGCATTTTTGAGAATTTTACAGGTTTTGGCCATTTGAGTGGTCTCACCCCGTGCGCGACCAGTCATGGGGAAAGCTCAGAACGGGGAAAACTCTACATTTTTGGAATTGTCATGCAAAAATACACTTGCCTATGGATGGGTTTCAGATTTTATGAAGATTTGGGCTTCCAAAAGCTCAAAATACATGCAAATTTTGACTTTCTGCCCCTTTTTTTAGTTGCAGAAAGCTGCCTTGGGAGAAATGACTTTTGAGGGGTCAAATCAACTCCAAATTCAGAAATTCCAGTGGGGTTGGAAAGTAGACTCACAGACCTTTCCAATGAGCTGTCTTGCACCTGATTTGGACACCGGGAAGGCCCTCAAACAGAGTTGTCAATGCGCGCGACCAGTCAAAGTGAGGGGCACGACCACTCAGGGAAATTTCATTGTTTTGACCAGTTCGGCCAGCAAAACACTGTTTTTACTTTGGTTGACTTTTGAGGCATGTAAATGATGGATTTTTGTGTAATTTTCATGGCACTTAGATACTTTTACTCTCCTTGAACACTTCTAGAAGTTTCCTTGATGTAAATGGTAAATATTTAATGCATAGATAGGTTTCCTAAGTTTTAAAGGCAAGTTGTTTTGACTGCCTATTATCTAGTGATTAGTTTAGAATTAGTTGAAACAGCTCCTAGGAAGCTGAGCTCGACCCCTAGAGGTGGGGAAAGGAGTTAGATCTTCTATATTATGCCTTCTCTTACTCATTTTCATGGTTGGACTCTTGAGGGAGAAGCTCTATTGTATATTTCACTTGTATCTCTGCAATTTGAGGAAAAGGAAGGCCAGGGTTTTGCAGACATCATTGTGGATTCTTGTGGATTATTGTGCTGATGGTGTGTTTCCTACTTGTCATTGTAAGTGTGTTTATGTGTTCCATCTCTTATTCTATTGCTGCTAATTAAACAAAAGAAGTGATAAAGTTTGAATTCATGCATGCCATGCTCAGCTTTCAATTTTGTTTAATATTTATGTTTTCCACTGTCTAGAGAGGATTCAAATTCATTGTTTGCCCTCTTTAGCCTCTCTTCTTTTTTCCTTGATCATCCATCTCAGCTAAAGGCATCAGCACAAACTCTTACCTTGCCCCAAAGACCCACCTGCAAAAACTGAGCTCAATCCCCGCACCCTGAATTGCACTCCCTCCAATTGCCACCAAAAACCCCAAAAACTTTAAATCAACCCTCCTTATTAGTTTACTAGCCTAATATCAGTGTTTCTAATTGGTCAACTCATCCTATTGAAAAATCCACCGAGTTTGACCGGAGAGAGCCTTCTCCTGCCTCGTAGGGCTAGCTACGAGGCTGAATGGTTTGATGTAGCCTTGAGATTTGTCTATCTCAGCCTAGGTGAAATTTCAAGTGCTAACACTACCGATTGCACTTGCATATGGAACACGGGACATGCCCTCTTCCTCTTCTTGTGTCTTGGGACACTGTTTAGTAGATAACTTCACACCTACAAGAATAGGAACCTTCACTGGTTTACTCTCCTACATATTAAACCTTTGCAATATTGCCTCGACATACTTCCTTTGGTTTAACTAGAGCTTCCTCTTTTCCTGATCTCTTTTCATTTCCATGCCCAAAATATAGCTTTCAGCACCAAGATATTTCATGTCAAATTTTGAGGACAATTGGGTCCTCAAATCTTGGATAATTTCTTTGTCATTTCCAACCAACAACATATCATCAACATACAAGACCAGATAAATAACATGGTCACCAATTAATTTAAAATACACAAAATGATCTTCTTTTCTTCTGGTGAATCCAAGTCCCCGTATAAATATATGAAATTTATGATACCACATCCTTGGTGACTATTTTAACCCATACAGAGACTTTTTTAACTTCCATACCAATTCTTTGTTACCCTTCACCGCAACATTCAAGTTGTTTCATGTAGATCTCCTCTTCTAGATCCCCATGAAGAAATGTTGTCTTCACATCCATTTGTTCTACCTCAAAATCAAAAGTGATAGCAAAAAATAAAAGTAATCTAATAGAAGCTACCTTGGCAACAAGAGAAAAAATATCACCAAAATCAATTCCCAGCACCTGGGAAAAACCTTTTGCTACCAATCGAGATTTTCATTTCTCCACCTTTCCTTCTGCATTTATCTTCTTCTTGAACACCCATTTGCTGCCAATGGGTTTTCTTCTAGTCGGAAACTCCACTAGATCCCAAGCCTCATTTTTGTGCAAAGATGTCATTTCATCAACCATGGCCACTTTCCAAAGTTTTCCATCCTCTGAATCTACTGCTTCCTTCACAGTTCTGTGATCATCATCAGTAATAGATAAAGAAAAATTTGAACAGAAACCAGATGGACTATACCTTTCTGGCTTCCTTCTTTCTCGAACTGGTCTTCTCACACCCACAGTTTGTGGCTCTTCATCTTTATATTCCTCTTCCGCTGTAGAGTCTGATTCTTCCTCCTTTAGCTCAAACTATATCTTTTCAAGTTCCTTTGATGGGACTTCATGTTTAATAACATCTTTCACCCCTCTAAACACCACATCTCGGTTGTACACAACCTTCCTTGTTAGTGGGTTCTGTTAACACCCAGGTTGTTCCCTTTGACTCCAAGGGAATACGGCCGGGGTAACCACTAACCAATCTTTGGATTACAACTTCTAGCCCAACTGTAATCAGAGAGGGCTCTCTCTTTAAGGTTTGTCTCTGTTCTGTGGAGGTTTTAGGCTAGTTATGAAGTAAGGGTTTTGGTTTATGTTTGGTTGAAAGGATGTCTTTCTGTACCTAAAGTGGAAATCTGCATATTTCTACTTTGGGTACAGAAAGACATCCTTTCAACCAAACATAAACCAAAACCCTTACTTCATAACTAGCCTAAAACCTCCACAGAACAGAGACAAACCTTAAAGAGAGAGCCCTCTCTGATTACAGTTGGGCTAGAAGCTGTAATCTAAAGATTGGTTAGTGGTTACCCCAGCCGTATTCCCTTGGAGTCAAAGGGAACAACCTGGGTGTTAACAGGTTCCAAAGCTTATAACCCTTTAAACCATCCTTATACCCAATAAAGATTCACTTTTTATATTTACTATCCAACTTTGTTCTTTTCTCCCTTGGAACATGTACATATGCATCACATTCAAATACACTCAGATGTGAAAGAGAGGGTTTCTTACCAGTCCATAACCCTTGTGGAGTCATATCCTCCAATGCTGATGAAGGTGATCTATTGACTAGGTAACATGTTGTCTGCACCGCCTCTTCCCAGAATTCCTGTCTGAACCCGACACCACTAAGCATGCTTCTTGCCCTTTCCATCAATGTCTTGTTCATTCTTTCTATAACTCTATTTTGCTCGGGTGTGTATGGAGTATTCTTATGCCATGCTATACCACACTTCTTATAGAATTCTTAAAATTCCTTCTTACAAAACTCTCCACCATTATCTTTCCTCAGCACCTTTATCTTCTTCTCTGTCTGGTTTTCCACCAGAGCCTTAAATTATTTAAGCCTATCAAAGACTTCAGATTTCTTCTTAATGAAATATATCAATGTATTCCTTGAGAAGTCATCTATAAATGATACATAGTACACAAACTTACCCAGTGATGGAACTTTCATAGATCCAAACACATCATTGCGCACAAGCTCTAATATTTGTTTCGACCTCTTACCACCAGAGGAAAAACTCACCCAATTCTGCTTCCCATATAGACAATTTTCATAGAAATCAAAATCCAGAGAGCTATTAGTCATACCTTCTACCATACCTTTACCATGAAGTATTCGAAGGCCCTTCTCTCCAATATGTCTAAGCCTTTGATGCCATAGCATGTTCTTTTCTCCAGAGACCACTATATTTCCTGCTCCATTTTCAGGAACCACAGACCTGTTGCACCCATCAACAAAAGCGCTACCTTGCAGCTTGTATAGATTTCCAATCCAAACTCCCGGCATCAATACCAGTGCTCCTTGAACCATCTTGCAAGTATCCTTCTCAAACATTGTTTCTACACCTATATCATCCAACTTGCTTACAAAAATCAGATTTTTGGCCAATGCAGGAATATGCAAAACACCCGGAAGTGTTCTAATCCTTCCACCTTGCAATTTCAACTTAACCTTTCCACGACCAATGATTTTAGCCTTCCTATCATGCCCAAGAAGACATCACCATCATCATATTTCTCATAATCGCAGAACCACTCTCTATAGGGAGCGAAGTGAAAGGATGCACCTGAGTCAATCAACAATGCCTCATGATCTACATGTGTACTCGAAGAAGCCAAGTAAACATCCCCACCTTCATCTGAGGTGGTTTTCACCTTTGCAGAAGGAGCATCCTCAGATCCCTTTCCTTTGTCAAGAGCTTTAGATTTACAATCCCTTTTGTAGTGCCCTTCCTTTCCGCATTTCCAGCACACCTTTACAGGTTTTCCTGGAGATTTAGATCTCCCTCTAGATTTAGATCTCCCACTCGATGACTTATTTTTGTTTCTATTCTTGGACCATAATCATACAGACAAGGCATCACCATTTTGGCTCTCCATATTTTTTCGTCTCATCTTTTTCGTCAGCAAGGATGAGACTATTTCATCAAACTGCAAGGAAGTTGCATTGCTACCTATTGCAATAACCAGACTATCCCACGAATCTGGTAGACAACACAAAAAATTGATGCACTTATCTTCATCTGAAATTTTAATATCAACAAATAATCACTGACTTACCACAGTATTAAATGTGTTCAGATGCTCTGTCACCGAGTCTCCATCTTTCATCCTCAAGTTATACAGCTTTTTCCATAGGAACAGTTTATTCACCAGAAACTTATATTGGTACAAATTCCCTAACTTGTCCCACAAATCCTTCGTCGTAGCTTCCCCTGATACATTTAGCAATATCGAATTTGAGACACACAATCGTATTGTGCTCTTTGCCTTTCGATCCAACTTCTTCCATTCTTCATCGAACATTCCCGTTGGTTTAGTACCTAGATCTACTGTGATCCATTGATCTTTATCCATCAAAAGATCCTCCATCTTGATTTCCCACAACTCAAAACTCTGACCATTAAATTTCTCGATCTCTACCTTTCCATTGCTCACCATCATCTTTCACCACCAGAATCAATCCCATAGATCTCCCACTGAACAGGATATCCCATAGGCCTGAGCGAAACCCCTTAGCAATAAAGGTGTCCCCTTAATGAAAACAGCTCTGATACCAAATGTAGGTTTTAACCCCGTACAAAAATTACCTGCGTACGAATTCTAAAAAATGGAAAATAAATAATGCGAGAGCATAACACATAAAACACATATACACAAAGATTTTCCCTTGGATCCCAAAACTGGGACTACTAGCTTGAATTTCATTATTTTCCTTTCAATGTTACAATATATATTATATATATGTATATCTATAATATTATATATATATATATATATATATATATATAATTATTTTGAAGCATCAAATACCATGGTCCGAAAACCATCGCGCCCAAAACCATGTGTGAAAACCATGCACAAAACCATAGGTAGGTTCACCCACCTAATATAGGGTCCAAAAAACAATTCCCTGGGGTGCTGCCCTGGATCCCGTAGAGGGGGGCTAACCACCCCCCTCAAACACCCTGTGACCCCCCCCACTGCGTAATCGGCACAATGAAGGGGGAGCTCCACCGCTCCTTTAACCCCCCGATTCACTAGGGGGGCTAGTCATGTAAAGAATATAACACAACCCAACACCACCACAATGAAGTTTGAAATTCAATAAGCTTAACTAGATCAGGGATTTGATGAGCTCTCCAAATAGCTTCGCATAAATACCAGTGTTGTCCAACATCTCCAACCCCCTTCCTAAAAATTTTGGATATCTAGTAAGTGATCTGGCTACAACTCCAACCATAGTTGATTGACTTCAAGAAATGAGTATAAATCATTGGGAACCTGGTTGAGAATAACTTTTTAAACTTGGTTGATCAACAACACTGATACTACCTTTACCCTTATATAGACTATGTACTAACTGTGATTCTCATATGGTATTATAGTCGGTTGGACATCTGACTCAGGCATCCATAATCCTTCTAAATCCTCATGCATCAGAGTAACCAGTTCTAAACCTTCTACTTCACTCTCGCTGACAACTCATATTTTTCCAAAAACAATAACCTTCTTTCTCATTTCCTTTCCACAACTCTTGAGCCTCCATTTATTTATTCTGCACTACCGAATTTCTTTCAATGTCTTCTATGTGCTGCATTTCCATTCTTCTAACCCCATTAGGGGAATTTTGAGGTCTAAAATGGGCCTCCTAAGAAAAATGTACTACCAAAATAAACTTTAAAAGAACCAATAAGATTCATGTGATGATGTCAACCATGGGGGATGATTCACCATTTTAGGAGTGAAAAATTAAAATGACTAAAAATTAATATAATAATAAAACTACTTTTTCAACTCATATTTTCAACTTATTTCTCTAAGGTTCTACTCAAATTTAAGCAGGAGTACTTGTTGGATGAAAATTTTAATTCATCATCCAAGGAGTACCCATGTTGCATACTTTTGAAGGACCTTGCTACATGAAAATTGAGCAATACATGAAAAAACATGATTGTAACCATGTTTTTCATGCATTTATCATTTTTTGTGTCGATGGGTCCATCGAAAGTATGCAACATGGGTACTCCTTGGATGAGGAATCAAATTCTTCATCCAACAAGTGTTTCTACTCAAAATTTGAGTAAACCCATAGGGAGATAAGTTGAAAATACGAGTTGAAAAAAATACTTTTTTCTCTTTTCCTTCTAAAATTTGACGATCTAATCTCATATTATTTTATTATTTCCACTATTATTTTATAATTTACTTAGGAGACCCATTTTATACCTCAATATTCCCCTAATGTAACTTCCGACAACTTCCTTTCTCGCCACTCTTCAGTTATTCTCATCCTTTGCAACACTATGAAATTTCTCGCCTTCCACAACTCTTCTTGATTCATTATAATAACTTATTCATTGTCCTGCATCTGCATGACATTCCTTTCCCCTAATTGAATCCCCTAGTACTAGAAATTTAAGCTTCCATTTGATCTTTTGGAAATACCAATAGACTGTCTTCAACTATTAGTACTTTAATCCAAATAGGAATCTATTTTAGTAGTCATCCTCGTAGCCAAAACTTGAATATGGCTTCTGCATCAGAGAAGGATTGGTGTTTCTTAGTCGCAAATTCAATTATGTATCTCTAAAGAGTTGCATCAACCCAAAAATCAATAACTCTCATTAAATCTGTATCCACCCGATGAAGATAAGCCAGATCAATTGTAGTCCAAGTTCTGTGCAACCTCAGTCACATCACATCCCCTGATTTATGCTAAAGTCAAGTCAACCAATTCTCTAGTTCCTCAGGAAACATACACCAAAATATCTAGTATTGATCACAAGTAGGCTTAGTGTATAGAAACTCCTCTCAGATCCAATATTGATCCTTTTGTCTCAATTTTTCTTGCTGCAAAACAAAGTGAGCAACTTTCTCATGCCACCATTCTTGAATCTCCTAGCTAATATACCTTCGTCGCATGATCTAGATAGGCTAAAAATCGTTAGGTCCCTACAATGGAACCCTTTGTTCGCAGAATAATTTGAATTAAGAATAACCCAGGGTTCGACCTAGGGTGCCAACAAATATTTCTCTGTAGTCTACCACTTCGCCGACATTTTCACTCCCTTAAATCAAAGGAGCATCTCACCCGAGGCAAGCCAGAACCATAGAAATATGGAAGGGAGATCTATAAATATATATTTATCCAATTTATGCAACCATTCATACATTCGCTGAGGTAATCCAAATTAAACATTTAAAAGGAAATAACAGCCTACATAAAAATTTAAAAGGGGATTTGAAATACATAATCATATGGCAAAACTCCCATTATTCTTTAATAAATAACTTGAGAGACCATTTACATAAGCATTTTCCCAATACATCTTTCGGCGCCTTACAGATTTTGCACAAACATTACAACTCAATACATTTATCAAACAAAGATCACTACATTAACAGATCTACATACAACAGTATTTCTTTCCCAACTCAGATGTAAATTCTTCAATGGCTCCCAAACTTTGCAATCTCCTAAATTCTTCAATGGCTCGCTTGATTTGGTCTTTAATCCCTTGCTCGCTTGATCTACGGTTCACCAAAAACTTGGTCCATTACCTTGGTTTTCATGTTGACTATATAAGCCTCGGTTCCAGCTTTTGTGGTACATGCCCATACTTTCCATTGTGCAAGTCCCAAAATAGATATTTCACTACCGCTTTGATTTTTCAGTGCTCTAATTTCGACGAATTTATCCAAAATGTTCTCCACAACTTTTATTCCTTCAAAATGAAGGACCCAACAGAGGTTGCCACTTAATCAATCAAATTTTCTTCTAATCCCAAATTATCTCCCTCCTCGAGCTCTAAAATACATGTCCCATATCAACCTTTTATAATTTATTCACTGGCTTATTAAAAATTTTATAATAGGGGAATTTTCCCAAAGGAGTTATGACAAGCCCCCTCCCCCTTAGAGGAACATTGTCCTCAATGTTCTAATTATGAACACCAATAAAACATACAATTGTTTAGAGCTTTATAATTATAGTTTGATTTACAATTACAATTCACTTATATAGTTTGTTATGCACTTGACCTGCGAGAACAACCGAATGCCAAAAATATGAAATAATATTTCCAGAAACACATAAATATCACATGAATCAAGACAAGCTACAAAGGTATTTTATTGTTCAGAAGAATAACACAATGTTCACTTGCCTCTATGAGGGGGAAACCTCTAACAGAGCAGTGGTCAATTACAATAAAACACGATCATTCTTCCCTTGCTATCTAAGACTATTTATAGCTTTATGACATCAAAAACCCTAACTACTAGTGGTCCCTTTCATAATACAGGTTAACCACTTTATTTATTATCTATGGCCCATTTTATAACTAATTATGGTCCCTTTTCTATAATGTGGATCAACCACTTACAATTATTATTAATGTTGATAAATGCTTATGAGATTTATTAACTCAACTAACTACTATGACTCTAAATAGGCCCCTTGGTATTATCACATAAATAAGGGGTCAGGGTTGGAACCTAACATGCCCACCCCCATAAAAAGTAGCCTTGTCCTCAAGGTTTAAGTTGCGGAAACTACTCAAGAATAGTGGTTGGTTCCCATGTCGCATATTCTGAGAGGTGTATTTCCATTTGATGAGGATATCCTTGATCATTCAATCACAGAGATGTATTTCACAAGTATCAAGGACCTATTCGGGTCAAAGCCAAAGTGAACCTTCCTCATCCAATTATTGTAGACTTGTTTGAAACCTACAATTGGTCCCCACAAATTTCTTATGGTAGGATACATGGAAGACTGGGTGGATTTTTGAAGTAGTTGGCAGGGCCAATTTGTAAGCAAATTCCCCTATATTCCGAAGTACCTGATAAGGCACACAGAATTTTGGTGCTAGTTTCTAGCAACCCTTTTCTTTGAGAGAGGTCTTCTTATATGGTTGGAGTCACAGGAACACCTAGTCACCTACTTAAAATGACCATCTGAATGGTGTTGGTCGGCCTATTACTTCATTATATTCTAATATTGAAGTAGATTATCACTAAGATGCGTGATCATGGTGGCACGGTTCCGTAGGATCTTATCAATTACCTATACTTTGGAATATTTAGGGATATAAGAAGCTGGTGAAGGGGAGAGTTGGTCATACACCGCCACATATGGCATCATCTTGGTGGCTTCATGATAGTTAGTATTATACCACCATTCAGCTAAAGGAAACCATTGTACCCATTGATGTTACTTGTATAAAGTGAAGCAATGAAGATAGGTCTCCAAACATTTGTTAGCTACTTCTATTTGACCATCGGTTTGGGGATGATAAGTTGTACTCAGTTGGAGTTGCATGCCTTTTAGCTTGAAACATTCCTGAAAAGCATTTCTTGTGAAAGTGGTGTCTCGATTAAATTCAAAGGAAGTCAGAATGCCATCCAGTTTGAAGGTTTGGTCCATGAAAACTTGTGCCACCAACGTTGGGGTAAATGGGTGTGGTAGAGTGCAAAAATGAGCATATTTGGAAATTCTATCAACAACGACCATGATGACTGATTTGTTACCTAAATTTGGGATACTTTTTATAATGAAATCTGTAGAAACACCTATCCAAATGGAAGCATGGGGTGGCGAGCATTCTAAGTTTCCTAGTAGCTTGACAATTTCCCCTTTGTTGTGTTGGCATACGTCACATTTAGACACAAAATTAAGAATGTCGTTCTTCACTGTGCTCCAAAAGAAAGAGTAGTGTGCTCATGCATAATTCTTCTGAAAGCATGAATGTCCTACAACCGGAGAGGAGTACATCTCTTCAAATATGTGGGTTTTGAGAGTGAAGTTCATGGTTAGCACTACCCGATCCTTATAACGAAGAATATCATCCTTACAAGAGTATTCGTTTGAGGAATTATGATCTACTCATAATCTATTAATGAGATGGAACAAAGACAGGTGGAAGAACCATTAATGATGAGTTTCTTCAATCCAATCAAATACGGTTATAGAGATGGATAAAAAGGTGCCCTCTTTCTCAAATTGGCGTGAAAAGGCATTGACCACTACATTTCCACACCTCTTCTTGTAAATTATCTCATAATCATATCCCAACATTTTTGTGAGCCATTTATTTTGTTGTGGTGATGATAGACGTTGCTCAAGGAAATATTTTAGGCTATGATGGTCATTGCATATTTGGAAACGACGCCCCAATAAATATGGTTTCCAAGTGTATATTGCATGTAAGATGGTCATCATTTCTTTCGCATATGAATATTGACCCAAACGCTTGTCACTAAGTTGTTGAATCATGAAAGCAAATGATCTACCTTCCTGCATTAATATTGCACCAATGCCTATACCGAAAGCATCACATTCAATCACAAAAGGTTTTTTAAATTCTAGTAGGACCAATACTAGAGTGGAGCACATGGCCTATTTGAGTGCCAAGAAGGCCTGTTGAGTTGCGTCAATCCATAGAAATGATTTTTTTCTTGAAAATATTAGCGAGGGTCGGGAAGTGCACCTATAATTGCTGACAAATTTGTGATAGTATCCAATGAGACCCAAGGATCCCCTCAAACTCTTCAAGGTTTTTGGTTGGGGCTAATCTTGCATTTCCTAAATATTTTTAGGATCAACCCTCATTCCTTCATGACACACAATGTGTCCTAAATACTCTACTTCTTCCATGCCAAATGAACACTTGGATAATTTGACAAATAATTTATGATCTTGGAGTAGTTGCAATATCTGGTCAACATGTCGAAGGTGAGCGTCCCATGTTATGTTGTAGATGAGAATGTCATAAAAAACGACTGAGACGAATTTTATGAGAAATGGTTTCAAAAGTTGGTTCATTAGGATCTAAAAAGTGGATGGGGTGTTATAAAGACCAATGGCATGACCAGGAATTCATAATGGCCTTCATGAGTTTGGAAGGTTGTCTTGGGAATGCCAACTTTCTTCATCCATGTTTGGTGATAGCCCAAGCGAAGGTACAGCTTGGAAAAAATTTGGCACCACGCAGTTCATCAAGCATATCATCAACCATTGTGATAGGAAATTTTTCCTTGATAGTGAGCTTGTTAAGGGCCCTAAAGTTTGGACACATGCGCCACTCACCATATTTCTTTAGAACCATGACCATTGTAGATGAATAAGGGTTGGTGCTAGGACGAATAACACCAACTTCGAGGAGTTCCTTGATGATTTTTATAATTTCATTATTTTGTGCAAAAGGATATCAATATGGGTGGAAATTTGGTATCTAGGTACCCAGGAGGAAAGGGATCTTATGATTATGTTCACCCCTAGAGGGTGGGAGCTCCTTTGGTTTTTCAAAGACTGCTAGTGGAGATCTAATACCTGTTGCATATCAGGATGAATGTGAGCAGCAATGGATTCAATGGTATGAATGGAATTAAATTATGCTACTATGCCATGCTGGCCCTTTTTAAAAGCTTCTCCATTTGATGTGAGACGATGATAGTAGGAGCACCTTCCTAGAGTCCCCTAAGTGTATGAGTGTGATCTTTCTACTTAAAAGCTCATATATAACTCTTGGAAGTCCATCATGATAACGCCTAGTGTGTGGAGCCATTATGCACTAAGGACAATGTTGCAACCACCCATTTCAATGGAAAACATGATAATCCCCCATCTAAAGCTTAACATTTTCACAACATCCTTCACATTCCATGGTCCCCCCATCAATGATAAGGACTTGGAAATTAGATTTTTCCCTAACAAAACAATGAATGAGTTCTACTACTCTCTTATGGACAAAATTATACATGTTTCCACTATCAAGAAACACCACAACTAGTCGATGTTTAATAAAACCTCATATTTTTAGAGTCTAGGGAGAAAACATGTCAGCGAAGGCATGGAGTAAGATAATTGATTCATTTGGCATAGGTGTAGGATTATTGTCTGGGTCTATTTGGGGTTCACCCTCTTCCTCCTTAGGCACTTTAGAGGATGGAGCTTCTTCGATGGAGTTGTTTTCAGTAGTGTCAATTTGAAAGAATTTTGGTTCATTGCATTTATGCCCCAGGGAGTATTTGTCATCACAGTGGTAACAGTGTCCTTGTTTCCTTCTTTCATCCATTTCTGTCGATGACACCTTTTTAATCTTAAGTGTTTGGGTGGAGCCCATATTTGGGGTAGGACATGCCATTATAATGAAATTTAGATGATTGGATTGGGAATTTAAAGTGACTTATACATCTAAGGCCTTACGGCATGAATCCAACTAAGTAGTTGGGTGATGCGTTCGGGCATGGGATTAGATGGATTCCTTTAGGCCAATGATGAAACATTCCAAGTAAAAGGCATCTCCTAGTCCTTCAGTCAGGATGGCCAATTTCTCAAAGGTTACAGTGTAGTATCGTATTGTACCCATTTTCTTGAGCTTAATGACACAACCCAAAAAGTGAGATTCTCGATCAAAGTGGTCACAAATGGCTTTTGAGAACATCTTCCAAGTTGGCCTCCCTGGATAGAATTTATGATGCCACTACCACCACTGCCATCACTCTTGGTCCATGTAAAGAGCTCCCACATGTATTTTAGTGTCATCATCCCATATATTATTAAGGTGGAAATATTGTTCCATTTGTGCCACGCATACTATAGAGTTAGAGCCATCAAATTTATACATGTCCAACTTGAGTGTTCGGTGGCTCGAATATTGGTGATATCCATGGAAATGAATGTGATGGTTGGATTCTTCTTCTACATGGGCATCAACACTGTGCTATTCCCCCATGGGTTCACAAGGCTTGCTTATGGCTTCCAATACTATTGCATTGACGTTATCATTAAAGGATGTCTGGAAGTCATTAATTTTTTTCTTAAGGGTGTTGAATTTCTCTGAAGCCATAAATCGAGACGTGGTACTATGGATACACTATCCCTTGTCAAATTTTTAGCTTACATAAGAATAGTACGGTTGGAAGGAAGGCGAGCTCAGGAATATAGTGATGTGAGTCACTTAAAGTTGCATCTGGAAAAAATTTGGAACCGCATGAAAATTGGGGTTCTTATGTGTCAATGGTATCACTCTTATCACTCATTGTCTTGAATCTTCTGGACTAAGTCTCTTGCAAGCATCCCATGATGGTCTCGAACCCTTTATTTTTTACTCCAAAAGGATTTTTACTCCTAGCTAATTAGTACTACAAAATATCCTATGAAAATTGGGTTGGGATGTAGTAGCTGAAACCCCAAGGTCTTAGCACTCCAAAATGTGTTATAACAATCTGATATGGACTATGGAGGCTAAAACCTTCATTGCCCAAAGAGTTTGATTGGTTATGTGAAAACCCCAACTACTAACTCTAATCTGTATGGTGGAAGCAGAACCCCAACTATTAGATCTGATCTGTACAGCGGAGGTTGAATCCCAATTATTGGATATGATATGGATAAAAAGGTAGGGGGAAATGTTCAGATAGCTAAGGGAACTATGGTCACAAAAGAGTGTCAGGTTCTAAATATCACGATATATGTAGGGGTCCAACAATAGTACTTGGCCCAATATCTCAGAGCGCTAACTAAGGAGGATTGACCATACCCTTATTTTTACTACCCAACTACCCTATTGTACATGCAAGAAATATCCTTGAGTGTTTTTCTCAGTGTACTGCAACAACAAGACGACCAACACCTTATCTAAGGTTAGGTTTCATGTTACCCTAGGGGGGCTTCCAATATACCCAAGGGCATGAGGAAGTGCATTCAATGTGTTAGTGTAGGTCTTAATGCCCTCCATCGGTGATCAAGCAGCTCTTTGCATATGCATATGTAGGTGTCTCATCAGCATCAGTTTTGCATCCCGTTAGGCATGCCATAACACTGATGGAGGAGCTGGTCTTGTTCCCTTCTTGGCTTTGCTGGAATCAGGTCATACCATTTGAAAAACTTGTGTCACACTTGTTTCATTTTTGTCTTGAAATTCCAAGTCTAGGTCTAGGGTTTCAGTCAAAATCATTTGCCAGGTCATGAGTCAAAAGTCTGATGGTCTTCAGCAAGCCAGAAGGAGGTTTGTAATTATGTTCTATTGATATTTTTCATCTGCTACAGCTTATTTTTACCTTGGTTTTAAAAACTCTGTTTTTAAACCCAAGGTCATGTGAAAATGGCAACAATAAAGAAAATTTTCAAAACTCTTCAGAATGCCGGCAACAACCCTGGTTTTTTCCTTAGAATCCATTAGAGAATCAACCTGCAAAAAGAACCAAGTGAAAACACTCAAAAAATCAATTTCAGGCAAAGTGCAACTTAAAAAACAGTGTTAAATTAAATGCCAAAACATGCAACATTTGAAAGTGGGTTTGATGTTTTAATTGTTTTTTAAATGTGGACCTATAAAGACCAAAAAGCCCTCTTCATTGCCTCATTATGCATTGACAAACTTGCAAGACACAAAGAGAAGCAAAGAAAGGCGATTTGGCTGCGATTTTAGTCATTTCTGGAGGAGCGACTAGTTGAGTTGGAGGTGCGATGAGTCAGAGCTTCTCCCACAGTGTAATTTTTGAACTGGAGCGACGAGTCAGAGGGGTGCGACTAGTTGAGTGGGAGGTGCGACTAGTCGAGCTGGGTTTGCCAGAAACGTGCCAAATCACCCAATCGCCCTCCCAAATTGCTAAATTGACCAAGTAAGCTCCAAATTCATCTACGATAACAAGGAATAAGTGAATGATGACATGTCTCATGGTTTCCTTCTTCAAAAATTTGCAAGAGAAATGGTGAATTTAAATGTTGTCAATGTAGGCAAATCTGCTAGGGTTTTGTTTGTTTTTCAAGGTAAAATCCCTCTTACCCATCCTTGTCCCCATTGGCAATTAAAATTCACAAATGTTGCTGCATGTTTATCTTATTATTTCATTTATATCGTTTGCAAGAAATACAAGGTTTCCATCCCATATTCCTTCAAAATCTTTCCCTTCCCAAATTTCTTCGCTAAACCCTAATATCCTTCATGTTCCCACAAACCCTAAAATGCCCTTCTCCTTCCCACAGCAAGAAAATTACATGGACCTGCAGCAAGAAAATAAAACAAAAAGAATAAAATATATATATAATGTATATAAAAATTGATATGAAAAGAAAAATAAAAATAAAATGCCAAAATGACCCAAATATGAAAAACAAAGATATTATTGGGTATAAAAAAGAGGCAAGCTGCTGTTATGAAATTTATAAAAAGAAAAATCAAAGATTGCAGCTGTGTATATATTCATAATGGACATATTGCTGTGTTTTTGGTTTATAAAATCGTGTTGCTGTGCTGCCCAAAATAAACTCTGTTTTCCCTTTTTTATCATTCCCTTGAAGTTGTCAAATCTCCTTTTGATAAAAATACAAGTGAAGCTCTCTTTCCCTTATCACTAAATGCATATGAATCCCGTCCAGATAGCAGAGTTTGCTTCATTAAAGGATAAAAATCAAATGGATAATGCTGCCCCATACCCCCTGTCATAATATATGTTCTTTCCCTTGGTCCCTATCATACATGGTTTCGTTGCAAATGATTTCTTAAAAATGATAAGATGGTATGTGTTACATTTTGTGAATTTTCCCTAAAAATCCCTGTTTTTATTTCCCATTCCTTATTAAAAATCCCTCCCCTAACAGTTCCATTATGATTTTTCCCCTTGAAAACAGCATACTTCTCAGCATTTTGCAGGCAGAGGCAGCAGTTCTATTTACCTTTCATCTTGCTCATCTGGTTCCAAAACCATGTCAGACACCGAGAGTTATGAGCCTAGTGATGACCATTCGTCAGCTACAGAGGTGGTGGTATAGCAGAGGGTTCCTAAGAGGGGTGGTCATCATAGGAGACAGGAACCTACTTCTTTGGCAGCATTGCAGGCTTGTCCTTTGGCAATGAACGGTTTTCGGTACATGTCATGTTTTCAGTTCTGTGAGAAGCTTGCTCACATTCAGCATCATAGTGAGTTGGCACGTTTATTTGTTTTGCACCTTCATGATGGGCAGGTCACTCTTGCAGGGGTGAATTTTGTGTTATCTCCAGAGATGATTTCAGAGGCTGCCGGGATACCGAATGTAGGGGAAGTGTGGCCCAAGCGCAAACTGCTGGACTTTATCTTTTTTGAGCCATATGTCAGGGCCTCATTTGTGAGCCACTTGTCAGGGATCTTTCCTTCCAGATTCCTCTGGGCGGAGTATGCTTCGATCATGAAGCTTATCATGCAGTACTTTACATGTGACGGAAGATTTTCATTGGTCTCCACCTGTCATATTCGCATGTTGATGCACTTTACCAGGGTGAGGATGATGAACATCCCGGTTTTCTTCTGCCAAGACATTCAGAGGATGTCATCCGTATTTCAGAGGCGGACCCCAACCCAGCCATAGGAGTCTATGCCATCATGGTCTCATTCAGCTCATTGTTTCCCATCAGTTGAGGCAGCAGGGCATTTCATGGGCAGACTTCATTTCTCATGAGGTTTTTACAGCGACATCACGGCCACAGCCAGAGCCACAGAGAGGTCAGCCAGAGCCACAGATCATTCATGAGGAGGGAGGTCCATCATGCCAGGCAGAGATTATTGTGCCTACACATGTTGTTTCCCCACTACAGTGTACATATCAGAGGGGTCATAGGACCTTGTTTGCAGCAGCTCGACGAGTATTTTCTCCACATCAGCTGGAAGGGGTCTCGTCGTCATCATCAGATCAGCGAGTGTTATCTCCACATCAAGTGGAAGGGGCCTTGTTGCCGACAGCAGCACAGGTAGCAGAGAGGGGCAAGTAGCCCATGATTGAGGAGAGAGTGTTTGGTGCTCCGGCTATTGATCTCGACACTGATTCTCCTAGCACAGAGCTCAAGGATATCATCCGAGAGCAAAGCACCGAGATTCATTTGCTGCAGACACAATTATTGAGGGCAAAATGGTAATCACATATTTGGAGCAGCGAAACAAACAGCTGGAGGATGAGAAGGAATTGGACGAGTTATGGAGAATTCGAAGTGACCGAGTCATCAACCGTAGGAGGCCCGGTGACTTGCTACCCAAAGAGAGAGAGTCCATGCTTATCCGAGTCAACACACACTTAGAGGGGTTGTTGGCTAAGGCCAATCTGAACAACAAGTTGCTAAGAAACATGAAAAATCATTATTGGGCAAGAATGCATGTTTGCAAGGCGAAGATGAAAATTCTTCAAAAGAGGTTGACCAAGGCTCCCAAAGGAAGGAAGAAGACGAACCCGTTCAGTATCTTGGCCGAGGCCTCTCTCACTCACCATGGTACTCATTATCTTCCTCCAAGCAGAAAACCCAAGAGATTTTGAGGATTTTGAGGCATTTTTGGCATTTTTTGGAATTTTACAGGTTTTGGCCACTCGACTCGTCTCACCCCGTACGAGACGAGTCGTCGATACAGCTCGGAACGGGGAAAACTCTACATGGTTGGATTTTTCTTGTAAAAGTACACTTTCCTATGGAAGGGTTTCAAATTTTGTGAAGATTTGGGCAGCCAAAAGCTCAAAATACAGCCAAATTTTGACTTTCTGCCCCTTTTTTGAGTTGCAGAAAGCAGTCTTGGGAGATTTGATTTTTGAGGCGTCATATCAACTCCAAACTCAGAAATTATTGTTTGGTTGGAAATTATACTTCCAGACCTTTCCAACGAGCTATCCTGCACTTGATTTGGACTCCGGAAAGGCCCTCAAACAGCGCTGCCAAAAGGTGCGACCAGTCAAGCCAGAGGTGCGACTAGTCAAGCAAAATTTGCCAGTTTTTGACCAGTTCGGCCAGCTAAGCACAATTTTCACTTGGGTTGATTATTTAGGCATGTAATTGATGGATTCTTGTGTAAATTTCATGGCATTAGATACTTTTACTCTTCTTTACCTCTTCTAGAAGCTTCTTTGATGTAAAAAGTTAATATTTAATGCATGGATAGGCTTCCTAACTTTTAGAGGCAAGTTGTTGCGCTGGCCTATTATCTAGTGACTGATTTAGAATTAGTTGTAACAGCTCCTAGGAAGCTGAGCTCGACCCCTAGAGGTGGGGGAAGAGGTTAGACCTTCTATATTATGCCTTCTCTTTCTCATTTTCATGGTTGGACTCTAGAGGGAGAAGTGCTATTGTATTTTTGACTTGTATTTTCTGCAATTTGAGGAAAAGGAAGGCCAGGGTTTTGCAGACTTCATTGTGGATTCTTGTGGATTATTATGTTGATGGTGTGTTTCCTACTGTTATTGTAAGTGTGTTTATGTGTTCCATTTCTTAATCTCTTGCTGCTATTTAAACAAAAGAAGTGATAAAGTTTGAATTCATGCATGCCATGCTCAGCTTTCAATTTTGTTTAAAATTTATGTTTTCCACTGTCTAGAGAGGATTTGAATTCATTGTTCGCCCTCTTTAGCCTTTCTTCTTTCTTCCCTGATCATCTCTTTCAGCTAAAGGCATCAGCATAAACTCCTACCTTGCCCCAAAGACCCACCTGCAAAAACTGAGCTCAATCCCCGCACCCTGAATTGCACTCCCTCCAATTGCCACCAAAAAACCCAAAAACTTCAAATCAATCCCCCCTATCAGTTTACTAGCCTAAAATCCTTGTTCCTAATTGGTCAACTCATCCTATTGACAAAATCCACCGATTTTGACCCGAGAGAGCCTTCTCATACCTCGTAGGGCTAGCTACGAGGTGAAATGGTTTGATGTAGCTTTGAGGTTTGTCTATCTCAGCCTAGGTGATATCTCAAGTGCTAACACAATGCACGGTTCTATCTAATGCACTGCTACATGAAAGGTTAGCCACATCGGCTACAAGGGAGTCCAACAAGCATGATCACCTCTTGTAGTTTCTGTGTGCATGCCTCCCCAAATCTGGAAGTTTATTCACTCAATGAAAAATATTGTGGTTTAAAGACGTCGGAACGCGTCTCTAGCCTAAAAATAATATTCCAAAATTGGAGGTACAACTGGCCCTGGAAAGTGCTCTAATACCACTTGTTATGCACTTGACCTGTGAGAATAACAGAATGCCATAAATACAAAACAATATTTCCAGAAACGCAAATATATTACATGAATAGAGATAATATGCAAAAATATTTTATTATTCAAAAGCAGAATACAATATTCACTTGCCTCTTCGGTGGGGCAACCTCCAACAAAGTAGAGTTCAATTATAATAAAAATTGATGATTCTTCCCTTGCTATCTAAGACTATTTATATCTTTATGACATCCAAAACCCTAACTACTAGTGGTCCCTTGCATAATATGGGTTAACCACTTTATTGATTAACTATGGCCTGTTCATACCAATTGTGGTCCCTTTTCTATAATGCAGATCAACCACTTATAATTATTATTAATGTGGATAATCACTTACGGACTTTATTGACTCAACTAACTAATAACGACTCTGACTAGGCCCTTGGGATTATTACATAAATAAATGGGTTAGGGTTGGACCCTAACTAGTTGCTTACCTAACAACTAAATAAACATAAAAAAATTCATTGAATCGGCCACTTTGTGTGGCTCCTTCTTGCCATTTTATTGGTGCTTTTACCGCACTTAATTTAGCTCAGTAGCCTTTGTATTTTCCTGGAGTGTTTTCGACCTCCATGATCTAACGTTGTTTTCCTTGTGCTCTATATTGCTTCAGCAAATAGTTCCTGATCCATTCCTTCCTAGAACACCCCCAATGTGATTCTGACTCCAATTAGCTATGATCATGACCCATTTAAACCAAATTATTTTTTAGAATCCCCTTCTCTATTCCTCAGTGCCTTAGGTGATTTATTCCTTGGAAAGGCTTCCTCACATTGGAAGGATTTCATAACCATGGCAAGTCCTTGCCTCAACACTTTAGTACTATTCATAGCATGCTTCATGTCAATCAGTGGGCACCATTGGGTATTAGTCCCTCGCAATGGAAATGTTCCTCAAATCTCTTACCAGCATATTTTTGTATGATTTAATTGCTTTGTTGTTTTTTTTATCAATCTTGCAGCCAACTCCATCCACCCAATTGGGAAATTCCATGCTTTTCTCATTAGAAGCTTATCCATGAGGTGAAATTTGCAAAATTTCATTTTGCTTCATATCACAACAAAACCAAATTATCTCATAACCAAAACATCATAAATCATAATATCAAATCATGTTCATAATTTAGAAATTCATGAAATCAAATAAAATATTAATACTTATCTTTTAGTTGTTCTTTGCTTCTTTCTTTACACACACTCGATTAGTTTCCCAACCCGGTAAGCATCTAATGGCCTTTTCTCTTTTCTTAGACTTCGTACACACATTGGATTGGTCTCCAAACTTAGAAAGAAAATACTAGTGGATATATATGATTAATCCAAGTCTCTACCCCATGAATATGGTCACTACCATCGATAGTCTTATGTCGATAGAATATAGGTGTATCCAACACCTTCACAGGACCAGACAATCCCATACATTCATGTTCTAACACATAACATAAAACACAGACCCAAACAGTCCCATAATTTCCTGTCCCAAACAAATTACATAACACATACACATATACACATATTACAACACAACTTTTCTATAGATACACATGATGTAACACATGCACATATACACAAATAATCCAGACACTACACCATCTCTATTATTGTAAACTAGGCAATGTCGCCTCGAGTGCATGTGTGTGTGTATATATATATATATATATATATAATATATATATAATATTACTTTTATTTATTTATAATTATTTTTTCTTTCCACATTTTGTCGCGTGCACTCTCAACACAAATATCGAGTGTGCGGTTCCTTCAATTTTCCATGCTTGTCCCAAAATGTTACAAATCACACTGATTTTTATGCGATGATATCTTTCAATACTCCCTGTTCATAATGTAAACATGCACATAATATAAGATTCATAATCACATGTTATTAAAATTATAAATCAGCTAGGGCTACTTATTTCCCAATTGGTTACTCACGCAATCAAGGATCTTTATATGCCATTCATATATGCATTAAATAGATTTAAATAATCATTCTTACACAAGAATGACCCCTGACGAACCCTGTCAATCATAATGGCATTCCTCAACATGATCATGAGTACATAATCATATATACAATAAGGTCAAGGTCAACAATACTTCCTTTGTGACATGTCACTATCCATTATTCCATCAACCCAAGCAACCCACTTGGTTGTCATAAGCATGGACATAACATATACTAAATTTTTTCAAATAAAATCAAGGTTTAGATAACCCTTTTGTATATAAGCAGAGCGTGTATTAGTCAAGGAATTCTCTCTCCGTAATTCCTCCCCTTTTACCTCTCTTTTCAAATTGTTGTTGATGTTCAAACGAACATTTTTCAGTCTATGAGTAATTTCATTCATGCTTGTTATCATAGTTTGGAGTGATGCTCCAGTATACACCAACTATGGTCCTTTTTTTGGCTCATTGCCCAAATTAGAGTTCCTTATTATCTGGAACTCGTTCAACATGTCATTATTCATGCCGAATTCATGTTGCCTCTTTTCCAACCTTCCTCATTTTTCATTCATGCTCTTTATTCATCTGTAGGACCTTTCTCAAATTTTGTTTTCTATTGGGTTTCACTCAATTCTCTTACCAAATATTTTGGATTCCCTGCCACACCCAACCAATTTGTCCCAAGGCCCCAAGCATGAAAATAAAAAGGAAATGAGGACAAACAATAAAATAAGGAAAGATCGTGACAAAAATCATAAAATTGGAAACCGAATAGCATGGCTATATGCAAGTCAACAATCACAATTGTTGACTTGTGACTTGTCAAGAGAGCTAGAAAATCTAAAGATGGAGCAAAAATAGAAAGTGAAATATTTTAACCAAAGGTTTAATCACATATTGAACAAATTTCCTACAAATATGAAACCTCATGACTCCATCACCATTGATTACTACACTTATGCCTTACCAACAAGCATCGCACAGTTCGTGAAGAGAACAATGAAAGAAACTTTGGCATAAAATTACAAAGAAGCTATTGCAGTTGGAAAGGATTTGCATGCAATCGGAGTTACTGTTGATGATGAACCATCAAAAGACTCCAAAAACACGGACAAAATGTCTCATACCTCCTCAATTAAGGTCAAGGATAAAGAAGCTATTGATCTTGAAAGCTTGACCTGGACCATTAATTATTTCTCCAATGATATGGCAGAGTTAAAATAAAGTTCAATCGAGACCACCGTAAGCAGCAAGAGCCCTAAATTCAACTTCCTAAGAAGGGTTACCAACTCCAGCAGCAACAACAATCAACAAGACAAGTCTACACAAAGCTTAAACCTCGTGATGAACGTTGGAATTATGGGCATGGACCAATATTGCTCGTTTCATCAAGAATATCATTCAAAAAAGACATGCCCACAATGGAATCATAGTATGAACGCTCTAACTATGCACATAATTGATATAATACTTTCATATGAGCAAACTGATCCAATGGAAGATAAGAAAGAAACTGTTGTAGCTGAAGAAGTTGTAAGTGTTGGAAAATGTAGTGAATACATTTAGTTTTGGAGACGTAGCTGAAAAGAAAAATTTTGAAGAACTGCCATTGGGTGAGGACTCGACTCAAAATAAAAATAGTCAATATAATTTGAGAAACCAAGGCCCAGTTTTCGAACAAGAGTTGATGACGCAGAAATGAAAAGAACATTTGTTAAGGAAAATCACACCGCTTGTCAACTCAGCTCAGAACACTTAGAGCATGTCTAGAAGCACTGCTACAATGAAAATTACTTCTGCCAACAACAAAAGCATGCCTACCATTCTATAAGTATCAGATAAAGTTACCCCTCCAAACACTTCAGCAATGCCTGTTGCACATGAGTATAACATAGTCAAAGAAATGAAGAAATTTCACGCTAATATTTTACTCTTCAAACATACAAGGATCGCGAGCTAGTGGGAATATCTTCTCCGAGCTCTTAAACAATCTACCTCAGGTGTTGGGCGCGGGATCCCCCAAGAGCAGTTTGGGGCTAAGAACCCATATCTTGGTCCAATTTTGTAATACAAATGTAAGGACTCCACATTTTGTGGGTGCGGAGGGCGTAGATGTTAAAGAGTCATAGGGTTGTCCGTCCTTATTTTGATAATGTAATGTTGGTTGTAAGAAATGTACACATGGTCCACGGACCATGGATTGTATAAATAGAGAAAAGCTTAAGTAGTTATGGGAGAACCGAAGAAAAGAACTAATCAATGATGAAGAATTGAGTCATATCTTTGGAGCAAAAATCTAGGTTGGGTCGTAGCATAGGTAGAGGCTCTACAGCTGAGTGCGCAAAGGCCTAGAAGTCCACAGCTAAGTGCACGGACCCCCGTAGCTGAGTGCAGAGGGCGGGTTGAGTCTGTAATAGTCCATAATTATCAATAAAGAGAAGTATTCTACAATTTTTGCGTCTTTATTTCCTGTTTATGCATCTATTATATTGGGTATAAATTTCACTTCTAATTCTTGTATGATGCGTGAACATGTATAACTATATTAGTTAAGTGAATGCAAGTAAGAACATCTGTTTACGCGAAGCTGACTAAGATCTGTTAATAAGATAAGGTATTAATGCAATTTGGGAGATATTGTAATTCACGGCCCTAGCAACGTGAGAGGACTGCAGCCCCTAATTAGGGCTGCTGTAACGAATAAAATATATATAAATAATATAAATATAAATAATAAAGATAAATTGTAATAATGATTAGTTAACTAGTAATTAGGTTCAAGAGGCATGTCTAAATGAGACATGACTCTTCATGAAGAGACACTTGCTTAGTATATAAGCAAGCCTCTCATTCTCATTTGTAATTCATTATCATTCTTATTCATACATTTAATATATAATATTTGTATCCTCATGGATATCTTGATATTCCAAGTCTTTTGGAGTAATTAATCTATAGAAGGAACTTTGTTCACTTCATTTGATATCAGAGCAATTCGGTCCTCTAGGTTAGTTAACCGGTGCATAGAGCTCGTTCTCCGATCCAGGTCCTAGGATATCGAAATTCATCAACACTGTTGCCATACAATTGAAGCATTTTGCTCAAAATTTGGGAGTTTCTCCTTTTCTCCATTTTTTAAGCCTTTGGCCATTTGCTTAAAAAAAAAAAAACAAAAAACAAAACAAAACAAAAGCAAAAACAAAAAACAAAAGCAATACATATTACTTTTTACGTGGAGAAGCCCGTGGTTTTAAAAACAACCCGTGGTATTTTTAAAAATAAAATAAAATAAAAAACAAAAAAACAAAGGAATACATTTTACTTTTTATGTGGAGAACATTTTAAGGAGGTTTTAAAAACAACCCATGGTAATAGCCCATGGTATTTTAAAAGTTAAAGAAAAAGTAGGGATATAAAATCTCTTACGTAAAAGGTAAATATTACTTTTTACTTAAAAAGTATTGTGAACATCATGACCGTGTCATATGAAAAGACATGACCTATTAAGTGGGGTGACATTAAAAAGTTATCAAGGAAGTAATTAAGTATATAAAAAAGGGACCAATTTATTATTAAAAAAAAAGGAAGTGAAACTATTATTATTTTAAGATAATAAAGTTATTTTGAAAATGGGTCTTAATATAAAGAAATACATACATATATAGAGGGCAACAATATAAAGGAGTATTTTTTTAATAAAAGGGTATTCAAGTTTTTAACAATCCACATTAAGAGAGAATATTAGAAATATATATATATATATAAAAAGGGAGATAAATAAGTTAAAAATATATATATAAATAAATAAATAATTCCATACAAAGTTAAAAGAAGTGAAGAAGAAGAAAAAATATGGAATCCCTGAGTAAGGAACAAAAACAATCAATCGCAAGAGATATAGAACAATTAATTGCAATAATTGAACGACACGGTGAGGAGAGAAAGAGAATGGATTCCTTCTTCCATTCTCTACATCCATCATCACTTCCACAGAATGATGTTATCTAGTGTACCGAGAAAGTGCAACTAAAAGATCAAGAGAATGACAAAATAGCCAAAATTCAACAAAGCAAGGAAGTGTTAGAACATGAACATAAAAATCCTGTGAATATACATTACAAAGAAATAATGGAAAAGGACGAAGAAATTTCTCGTCTCAAGGACCATGTCGAAAAATTACTGGCACAAGTGAAGAAGACTAAAGTTTCAAAGAAAGAACTCAAGTAGCATTTATCAGAACAAGAAGAGTAAATTTACGTTTAAAGAACCTTAATAAAAATTTATTAGAACAAATCAGATATCTAAAAAATGAAAAAATTCAAATTCTAAACACTAAAATAAGGTTAATGAATCAAAAACCAAAGAAATTTTACGTCTAAGAAACCATAATCGAAGTCTGCTCAATCAAACTAAGAAACTTAAGGAGGATAAGAAAGCATTAAAAGATAAGTTGGAACAAGTCACTCAAGAAGAAGTATCGAAATCTCCAATCACAACAGTTCAAGTTGAAAATAAGGGAATGAATACCGATCCAGTGAATATGACAACTCAAGAAGACAAGTCAGTTGAAGAAATGACACACGTAGATGTTGTAGTTCAAACAATGAACATCCCAAGTGAATGTTCCATAACCATCTCAACAACATCTTTGCCAGAAGAAAATATAAAAATTGGCACATGCCTAGTAAGGAGAAATCAAACCAAAAAAGTTCCATATCAGCATCTGAATCATGAGAACAAACGAATCAACCATGCTACGTATTTGAACCAATCAAAACTGAAACAACAAACTAATGTTCCAGATAATAGTGATGTAATCTCAATCCAGTCTTATGCTAACAAGTCGTTACAAAATTTCGGTGATCAGAGTACTATACAGAAGATTAATCTGGGATGGTCTAATTCCTTCTCAGTGTGACAATTTTGTTTGTCACTAAGAATATCATATCAACTTGTATCAACAAGGATGACTATTCCGAGACAGAAATACTTTCAAAGCCGAAAAGAGATCAAGCCGTTTTTCATCAACAAGCTTTGAGGACAAAGCTCTTTGAGGAAGGAGGCAATGTAACAAATAAAATATATATAAATAATAAAGATAAATTGTAATAATGATTAGTTAACTAGTAATTAGGTTGAAGAGGCATGTCTAAATGAGACATGACTCTTCATGAAGAGACACTTTCTCGGTATATAAGCAAGCCTCTCATTTTAATTTGTAATTCATTATCATTCTTATTCATACATTTAATGTATAATATTTGTATCCTCATGGATATCTTGATATTCCAAGTCTTTTGGAGTAATTAATCTATAGAAGGAACTTTTTTCGCTTCAGCTGCGCGAAACCGATTGTAACATTTCGCGAAGGTACTGAAGGGTAGAGTAGAGGGATAAGAAACCTACACGTAGGCAGGTATAGTTGGAACAAACCGACATCACAACCATCTCAAGCGTCCGGAAACTTGGTTCCAGCATCCCCCCATACTGCTTCGGGTGAGACTTCAATCCGTGCTCTGTTGGCTGATGCCGAAAGGGCCAATAGTGTAGGGATTTGTTTGGCTAACTAACGTTGACGTTGAACCTGGGTCAAGCCCCTCAAGCCAACAAATGGTTCCATTGTTGGGAATGAAATATGCATAAGAGATGTGTGATGTCGTATCACTGGAATCCAAATAAGAAATCAATTGAAGGCCAGTTGGACAAAAGAATTCTTGATTTCACGGCGCAGGAGAACATAAACCTGCGACTGTCAAAAGAATAGTGGCTAGACAGCTACCTATACATGGAGATCCACGAAATCTTTTTTGCCTCTTTCCCTACCGAGCTATACGAGTGGATCGCAAAGCTAGCCGATAGCCAAGGAAGGTGGAAACTTGATGATCTTATTGTGTGGCCCACAGAGCTAGTGCGAAGGTTGGAAGCATCGAACGATAAGATCACGCACGCCGTCAATCATTGGCTCAATCACATTATAGGAGGATTTTTTACTGAGTTTATAGTTGACACCTCAGTCAGCTATAGCGAGGCAGAGCGACGCTTTTTCAAAGGACCATGAGAGTACGTAAAATCTTTGAATACTTGGATTAAAATGTTGTTGTGCGAAAAATAGGTTATGCAGTTACCTTGATGTTTGGGTCTACATGAAGTGGAAGAATTTACAAAAACGAAGGAAATAAGGGTCTAGAACATAGCCCCTTGATTTCACCTCCGTGAGGGGACGAGGAAGCGATCGTGAAGATCTCTCCGCGAAGTGCTATTTAGTTGATAAGACAAGGATTTCCCTGAATTATACCTCTACCCACACCACCACTAGCTTCACCTCCATCACCTCCACCTTCACCCATACCACCTCCGCCACCACCACAATTCAGTATGGCAAACACAGTGAAGTTGCCATTGTTCAAAGGCTTGGGAAATGAGGACCTAGACCAATTCTGGTTCGTTGTAAGGGTTGTATGGGAAGCTCAAGGTGTTACAGATGATAACATAAAGAAGGCAACACTAGTTAGTGCTCTGCAAGATCGCGCGCTAACCTAGTATATTGAGGACTCCAATGATAACCTGAATGCTAGAGTAGTAGACATCCAAGTAGCACTAGATAGGTAATTTAGCAGGCCTAAATCTGAAGCGCAGTCAATTGTTGGATTAAATGAGATCACGATGCTACTAGGCAAGACGCCTTGGGAACTATATCAGGGGCAAAAATGTATGATCTGTGAAGCCAACATGAATTTGACGGATGGACAACATTGCGAGTGGTTTGTGGCTTCACTACTACCACACCTAAGAAGTGTGTTGTCGCAACAGAAGATAAAAACTCAGGCAGAGGCCTTGGAGATTGCCATGAGACTGCATGAGACCTCGATGCAAGATCCTAATCTAGGAGTTCAGTAGATCCACGCGCAACTGAAGAATCTGTGCCTTGAGATTCAAAGTTTGAAGTAGGATAGGATGGCTCAGCCAAAAGTACACAAAGAGGTATGGTGCATAAAATGCAAGAGTCAAGGTTATAACGAAGACCACTGCCCAGTCTTTATGAATTACCTTGCAGGAGGAGGACCAATGCCAATAAGGCTGGAAGCTCAAGTAGGACCTAGCACGGCACCTGCTTTGTGGTGTGCTATCTGTCAAATAGCCAGAAACCATGCCATGGATAACTCCCAGTTGTTACAGAAGTATACGCAAACCCCGCAATAGCTGTTCTGTAATTGTTGTAGGTCGGTGGGACATGATGAGCATACTTATAGGAGCTATGAATTGATGATGGATAGAATGCCCGCCTATAGGGTTCAGGCCAAAACGTGGCCCCTTAACCAGAATGAAAGAATGGCACGGACAGGATTTCAGGGGTGTAGATGAGGCTAAGGCAGAGGAGGACTTGGTAGAGGTCGCGGACAGTTGATTTGCTACAATTGCAGAGGGTTGGGACACTATGTCTGCGATTGCACTAATCCAATGTGCCTGTCGTGCAAGTATTCCACACTGTTTGATCATGAAAGAAAATATTGTCCAACGCTGATAGCTAGGATACGTGACAGAGGAGAGCTACTGCCTCCCCTAACTCAGAACCTGTAGATGATGAGGTCTGAGCCATGCGAGGAAGATCCGAACATAAACATAGTGCTCCAAAGTGGAATTGCGACGGGAGATGACAAGGAGAAACAGCCAAAAGACAATACCTAGGTTTGAAAAGCCCCGATGAAAGAAGCTGAGTTTGATTTGGAGTGCGCTCAGAAAACCTTCATGGAAGCTAAGAAAAGCTTCGTTGAGGCCTCCACTTCAGAAATCAAAGATAAGCCTGAGCCGGAGATGGACCCCTCTATGCTCACTACTTTCCTAGAAACCTCTATGAAGTTACCGCGTGACAGTAAGGTTGTGAAAGGGTTATAGGAACTTATCAATAGATGTGCTGGGATTGCGCCAGGTGAACCGCACATAGTCCAGAAGATCGAAAATCATAAGACAAGGACGGGGCATGAAATGAGACTCACTACGCAGATCGGAGAATATGAGATGGATCAAGTCATTCTGGATTTAAGATCAGATGCAAATGTTTTACCGAAACAGACATGGGAGTGAATGGGGAGACCTGCGCTGCAATGGTCTCCAATTCAGTTGAGAATGATGAATCAGCAAAAAATCATAACCATGGGGCGATTGCAGGGAGTAATCGTGGATATTGAGGGAGCAAGCACGTTGACAGATTTTGAAGTGATAGAGATTGTTGATGACAGCAATCCCTACCCCGCGCTCCTGGGAATTGACTGGGCTACTGATATGAATGGGATAATAAATATGAAGTGAAATAAGATATTTGAGATGAAATAACTATGCGTAATAATACCCCTAGATCCTGTTGAAGGATAGCATTATACGGAACCAGTCCGCATCTGTGAGAGTGATGATGATCTGGACTCCATTTACAAAATAACAGCGTGAGACCAAGACTGAGTGAATCCCACTATGTATGGGTGAATTATGTGGGAGCACGAGAGTTCCTGCACTTCGGATTCTAACGAAGAAGTATAATAATGGCAGAATCAGTTACACAAAGTAACTATGTTGAATTGCAATATGATGACCTGATCGCTACACTGTGTGTCGTCAGAAGAAAGAAATATGCTTACTTATGATGGTCTAAATGAGGTAGATACATTCTTGGATGCATTTTAAAGGGAGGTGCTGGAAAAGAAACGCTTCCAAGCCTTGGACTAGGTACTGCACGCTACACCCGCAAGATGGTGGGATACGCACAAAGGAAGCTTTGATGATTGGCACAAATGTAGGAGAATGATGCAAGCACGATTTGGGAAGCCTAAAATGCAACTGGAAGATAAGTATGATGGGCAGGATGATCCGTGCTTGCATCTGGCCAAGTGGATGCAGGCCTATGGAGAAAAGCCACAACCTAAGCAAATGCACATGTACTCCGTACTAAAGTACCTAGTTAATAAGCTTGTGTTGGGGGGGCACATTTGCAAATGGCTATTATTATTCCAGGAATACGATCTTGAAGTTATTGTAGAGCCTAGACGATTGAACGCGAGACCATATCACCTGTCACGCATCGAGACAGGGGAGGAACCTAGTATTTTGGAGGAAGGATTACTTGACACGCAGCTCTTCGCTATGTGTGTCAGGAATGGACATTTCGAGGATATAATACACTTTCCAACAACTAAAATTGTGCCAGAAGGATACTCTATCTAGCAAAAGAATGAATTTGTGGTGCACGCAGCAGACTTATTTGTCATTTCTGGGCATCTATATAAGATGGGAAACGATGAAGTACTACGAAGGTATGTACCTGAGTTTGAATGAAGAATCATCCTTGTAGATGCTCATGGGCACGGCATAGGAGGACATTATGCAAGGAGAGCAACCACGCAGAAGATTCTACGCATAGGGTTGTGGTGGCCAACCCTTCATCAAGATTCAAAAGCATATTGCAAAGCTTGTGATTTATGTCAAAGAATAGGAAGGTCATCGCAGAGGGGTGAAATGCCTTTGAATCCACAAATGAAATTACAACCTTTCAAAAATTGGGCAATAGATTTTTAGGTTTTAACCCTGTACAGAAATTACCTGCATAGGAATTCTAAAACATAGAAAATAAACAATGCGAGAGCATAACACATAAAACACATATAAACAAATATTTTCCCCTAGATCCCAAAACTAGGACTACCAGCTTTATTTTTCATTATGTTCCTTTCAATTTTACAATACATATTTATACATGCCGAAGCATCCAATACCATGGACTAAAAACCATCGCATCCAAAACCATGGACCAAAAGCCATTACGTCCAAAACCATGGACTGAAATCCATCGCGTCCAAAACCATGCAAAAAACCATTAGTAGGTCCACCTAACCTAATATAGGGTCCAAAAAAAAAAATTCCCCGAGGTGTTGCCCCAAACCCCGTAGACGGGGGCTACCCACCCCCCTCAAACCCCCTTGTGACCCCCCCACTGCGCAATCAGCGCAACGAAGGCGGGGCTCCGCCCTTACCCTAAGCCCCCTGTTAACTAAGTGGGCTACTCGTGGAAAGAATATAACACAACCCAACATTCTCCCACTTGTTATTTTCTTTCCACTAGGGACCACAAGAGAGCTTAGTCATTTATCCAGCCCCGCAACGCCCATTGTTTCTCTACACCAAGGGAAATTCTCAAAGCTCACAGATTTTGTCAATGCATCTACAATATTCTTCAAAGTGTCAACCTTTACCAGCAACACCTTTTTGTCTTCTATCATATCCCTCACAAAGTGATACTGAACATCAATGTGTTTTGTCTTT